>OY740771.1:82530223-82691210 GCA_963513935.1 Aphrophora alni | reverse complement strand
ATTGCACTTACTCAAAATGTCGTAGTCATCTTCAAATTGTGAACCTTAACTCTCTCCACCTTCTGCACATTTTGACACGTAAACTTTGTGTGGTCTCTTCAAACAAATAAATTGCAAGTGGGACATATTGAAGAGAGGAAAGTCTAGTATATGGATCACTAATTGTTAAAATAAATACTTTTTATACCATGTGTTTCTTGAGTATTAAATTTTTTTTTTTTAATAATGACTAGAATAAATTACCTTTTAATCGCCCTCTTTATTTTAACTAAAGCGACATGTTTCGCCCGAACACACACATGACATCTTTAGTGTAACGAAGTTTACAGTGACATCTATAAACAACACCATGACATTGTATAGATATCATATTTTAGTACCAGGTTCATATTAGAAATGTTAAAATTAAAAAAAACACCGTTGCAGGATAATCTGTGGATAAAATCCTCTCGTGTGAAATGTCTTAAGTGTTTTATTATTATTATTATTATTATTTTTTTTTTAAATTGTGACATCAACCTATACCTAACTACTTACTAACATTATGTATTCAACATCGTGGTGTAATATATAAATGTAAAAAATCAGACTTAAGATCCCAGCTCTGTGTACGTGAAAAATATTGCTATAATTGAACCAAAAAAGAATGTTGCCGACGGAATAAGGTATCTTTTTGTTTATTATATCAATAAAGAGTTAATAAGTATAAATCAACAATAATGATTACATATTAATGAAGTTAAGAATTTAGTTTACTTTCGTATATTATAGGATAATTTTATAATGATGAAAATTATATTATTACAGTTTAAGTTTATATACTTATTAATATGATTAAATCGCACATATGTCATCATTAGTACATGAAAAATAATACATAATCTTTAGAGAGTATAAATAACTCTCGTTATCAAATAAATGTAAATATGGAACAAAAAAGAGGAAAAACACCAACGTAGCCTAGTAGCCTAGGATCATGATAGAAATTAAAAGTAAATCTATAAGCTAAGATATGAACTCAAGCATAAAACTAGGCATGCGCAGTCGAAGCTAAAACTCGCGATTTACACTTAATATACACTCCAAAAATCACACTAACAGTAATTAATTTTGTAAAGTTTTAAAAAAGAAAATATTACGTCATATTTTTCAAGGGCATGTTTTTTGAAGAGTTAAATAAATTCCACATGGATTATTCCCTTGGAAATTAAAAAAAAAACAAAAAAAAACAAGTTATTTAAGTTAATTAAACAAGGAAATTAAGGTTTGCTAATTCCTTTCATTTGTAATTCCTCCCCCCCCCTCTTATGCTCTGATAATTCCCAATCACTTCACAGATCTCACTTAATAAAATGAAAATTAATTAAGATTCTTGTTTCAAATTATCATCGTTGTCAACTCTCACTGATAGTTAACAGAGAAAATGGATAGGCGAAATGACATTTCTAGTATTAGCAGTCTCAACTGTACACGATTAATACTAAATCATTTGTAGTCAATGTAATTTTAGTCAATTGCATAATTCTATAACTTACAAATTATGAAATCACATTTAAAAAATTTAATTATACATTAACTAATTGCAAATTGTATTGTATTATAAAAGTGAATCAATTAACGTCATTTTATGAATGTCCCTAGTTTAAAACGGCCTATTAAAGTGGTAATTGTTTAATTAATTATGAATGTGTCAATATAATGTTTAATGGATGTTTAATGGATTTAAACCGAAAAAATAACTGGCGTTTTAAAAGTAACATAAGTTACTTTAGCCGTTGTCAGCTCAAGAGTTGTGTTCCAATAAAAAATGAAAAAATAAAAATGTTAAAACTTGTAACAGTCTGAAAAATAAAATATTTCTAACTGTGTTTCACAGGTTTTATGAAATTCATTAACAATGTGCTAGAATTATTCGAAAAATAAATAATATTGTATATGGATAGAATAAATGTTTTCAGTCTAGCGTTAAACGAGTTTTATTAAAACAGATTTGGAAATTGAATACATCTATACCAAGTGCGAAACATTAATTTTGATGTGATTTTGTTAAATTTCAGGAGTGTTGTTCAACCAATAGGATTTATTAAATAACAACAAACAAATATAAAAGAGAATTGGCCATTTATCACCTGCAGTTGACAAACACCAAATTCAAATCACACCCACGGCATGTGTTGTGTAATTGAGTTTTGTACAATCATACTAACAACGTATATAAATAAAGGGAATTAAATCTTTAAAGCAATTAAATTGGATCTGTGTTTGTGTCGTATCTCTGCAGAGGTTTGATAGCAACTGTACATGTCAGTAACATAAAATTGGCTGAACAAGGAATGTTATTTTACATTATCACACATTTTTGAAATCAAATTTTCAATAACTAAATAACTTTAATATATATTATATTCATATTTTTATGTATTCAATTGAGTGGTGAATTGTTAAAATACTGTTTGTCTCACCTCATATTAATTTTTTTTTGTACAAGCACAATGTTTTACATAAAATAATATTGGAATAATAAGGATCGTCTCAATTACTTTTACATTATACATTGTTTAACTACGAATTGAAAACTTACCAATACAAGTAAGGATGAGTATCCTCTGCAAACGAGATGGCAGTATTTATTTAAGAAAGAACTCATGTTTATATTCACAACTCACATTTCAAAATAAAAATTTAACAATTACTCTTAAACAAACCCGATCCTTAATACAAAAATCCTTTAATATTTTAATTAAACTAATTACTAACAATTTTATTTTGTTCATTAATATGCTGTTTATGCGTATTGTTTTTATTCTGTAGCATATCCGTATAATAAAATTTAATAATTGAGTTCTGTTGATAAAATTATATTTTCCCATACTCATTTAAAAAACATATTTTGAGTTACAGAAATAAGTAGTTTCTGCCGTGTTGAAATGTATTGAATAATCAGAGAGAAAATCTTAGTTTAAAATTATTAACACAATCGAAATTAACTACAATATTGCCTTATAGATGACTAGAAATTAAAATAAAATACTAATATCATCTATTTTACTTTTCGAAAGAAAACAAGGTTCTTTTTTACATATTTTTGATAATGTATATAAAATTTTTTTTTTACCTAACTTCCAAAAACTCATGTGACTATATAAAGGTAATATATATACGTACACGATTTTTTACGAGGGATTAAAATGTTTAATATTTTAGAATTATAAATTAAACTAATCGAATCAATCAAATGTATGATTTTTTTTCATTGAAAAAGTGTTTAAATATTGGGATGAAAAACATCTTATTCGTAATAATTCCTCTTCTTCGTATTTACGCGTATGTTTGGATCAGAAACTTTTTCAATAAATCGAGTCCTATATTTCCATTTATTTTACACAATTCAAGTCTTTTACAATATTTCATACATTTGTTGAAATTTAAAAATACAAATTTTAATAATTTATCCTTGCATACTTTAAATAGAAAAATAAAAAATAAGTCAAGGAAACAATATAATTTATAAACATTTAGTTGATTTTTAAAATTGTTTTCGTTAATATTTATTTTTGAGCTTGCAATTGAGCTACCTATATTACGTCATTGATTATAGGCATTGAATTAGTCATAAAGAAGCAAATATAAAATATTTATATCAGATTACAAAATTATTTTGAACAAATTGTAATCTAATAAATGGTTTATTTACCCACAGGTGTTTGTGGGTGTGTAAAACTGGTTCAATAAAACCTAATATTACTTAATTTGAACCTGAGTTTTTTTTTGATAATTTAACAATTGAAAATTGCTGTAAATATGTAGTGAAAAGCTTTACAACTAGTTTGTCTAATTTCATATTTTATATTTTTTCGTGTTATTTTGATTGATGTAAGAAAGATGGAAAAGAAGAATTTATACATACATTTTGAGCTTGATTTATGAGATAATATTAGATAGAATAAAACTCAACACGAGATATCACAAAAATTACGTTTCAAACACGTTTCAGCGACAAAGTCGCCATGCTCAGTGATACATGAGCTACAATAACTAAACTATAACTATAAAGATGCCATTGTTTTGTGGATTTTTTAAAGGCTTATGAAATTATGTATTGATATTGACATGGAATCAATTATTCTAGAATTTAAGATCTGTGGACTCAATAGTCCTACAGATGAGCCAGAAGCGAATATATGAATAGACAACAGAAATTATTACTTATAATCCTGATATGAATATGGCATTTATCGTATGGTGTTTTCTCTCCATTCATTTTTTGGTTTTTAATTTATAACAAATTATAATTCGATTATAAAGAAAATAATTTATGCATTTGTTGGTAGCGTTAGATGTGATGAAATTTACCCACAAATGACTTTGGTATTGATTTTGAAATTTACTAAAAAATAGTTCAATCTTTACACTGCTTGATTACATGTAGCTGGAAAAAAGTAACACTACTATTTTAAACTTGTAAATAAAACTCACACCTCACTGTTTGAAATGTCAAAGTACTACCAAATAACATTCAATAACACTATTACCACTTCGGCTTGTCATGAACAATGGAATCGAATTGTGAAAGTTTTAACTTCATAGTAATAATACACCTCATGCACACTTCTAGTTTACGTCAATTATAAAGCTAAACAAACGACGTGACGTATGTCGTTAAAATAAAAAGGATAAATGAGGGAATAGGTTACTTCAGTGAAGGACATGTTTTTGAAGTGTTATATTTTATCCTTAGATATTGAATACCACCATTCCTTTGTTTAATAATAGCCCTGTAAACCACTAACCAAGCAATCACTGTGATGTTCTCATATATCTACTCTATTCAAACTATTATAATATACAGTACTTATACAAAACTAAACAAGCAATTACGGATGTTGCTGTGCAACTGAAGGCTGCAGAACGTGGAACAGAGTAATATGGTATTTAAGTAGAAGGACAAATTTTTGAAAAAAGTTATATCGATTGAGATTTTTTGAGTTCATTTACCAGACACTTAGGTATCAGCTAGTTGTATTTACAATAATACATACAACCAAAATAGCAATAAAAACTCTAATAAACAGATAAAGGTGCAAAAGTAAAAATTAACTGTGAAAACTGTTTTAGAAGTTATAATACTTTAGTAACAAGAAATGTCGATAAAATATAAGGAATTGCTATTAAATTCGAAATACTAATCACTAGAGTAGATAACTCTATATTATTTTAGCTATGCTCAACAGACATCAATTCCCCATTCATACTCTTGATATTATCACATTTTAGTTTATATTATGCTAGTCATGATGTAATAATTATATTACACGAACAAGGAACATAACTTATCTAGACTACATGACAACTAAAATCAACTCTAACCCAAGTCTTCTTGTAAAAACCATCTTTAATGAATCCTATTGTGACTATTTTCTTACCCAATATCATCCAAAGACCTTCATACAATAGCAGCAGATACAATGTAATAAAGTCCTTTATCCACGTTGCAAACCAAGTTCCTAAACTTAATGACAGGTATTGTTGGTTTAATTTTTAAATATTCGAGCGGAATGTTAAATAATATTCTTCCATTTATTTTGTTTCACTGGAAAATAAATGTTGTCGCTCTTCAAAAAACTCCTAAATTGAAAGTGAATCAAACGTAGAAAATTTTGTCTTATTGTATATGAATTTTAATTTTTATTCTAGTGTAAAGGGTAAATTTTATCTGCAGAAAGATCTGATATATAGAAAATGTTATTGCTGTTCAGAAATAAATATATGAAACTGAAATATATTTATTTGCCGTTATTTAAAAATTATGACGTCTTTAAGATATAGAAAATTTTTGAAGTCTTTTTTATTCTTGGAAGATACAAGAATAATTCTCCACAAAATACGTAACGAAAACTTTCGTTTAAATCTATAAAAAAATATTATGTTTTTCTGCACACAAAATTGACAAACTGGTGAATAATAAATCTTACATTTAAACACAATTGTATAACATAATCAGGAAATGAAGTGTGTTAGAAAAACTCATTTGATCCAACCTTATAACCTCCAGATGACGTAATTAGTTACAGTTGATGGATAATATTTTGGAACTTATGAACTCGAATTTCAAAGAGTAAATGTTGTGTTCAGCAGTAAATTTTTCGTACTTTTAGGTAATTTAGGAGCCAAAATGACCATAACTTTATATAATAAATGTTTTGCCGACAAATGCAATTCTAATTTGGTTGAGAGCTCTACTTGGGAGACAACACAACCCGTTGGTATCTTTCAAAGAGTATTTATAAACATCTGATTTTGACAACAATTGCAAAATATTGTATTGTGATAAATTTGAGAATTACGTAAAAAATATTACGTATCTCTTTACGTAACTCTCAAATTTCAATTTATATCAAACGTTATCACGCATATTATGCATATCTGAAAAACTAACCACTTTTCAAATATTATGAACATTAACATTGTAAGACATAAAAATGCCCTTAAATAAAACAGTTGTATTTACAACAATATTTTTTCCTCAATTTTATTAAAATCTGGTTTATGATATCAGGTAACATTTACATTAGATATGCAAAAAACGTCCTTACTTCAGTAAGCTTATGCAAGATCAAGGTTAAAAATATGAAGGCAGTAGTGTAACTCAATAAATACTGATGTTTTTTTATTTTTCAGTATAATTGAAAAATCCTAGAGAAGAAGTGTTATCTTTATTAATTTGGTGAAAAGATCTTTTTTGCAGTTTTTAAATTTTCTGGGTTTTAATATAATCATTAAAAAATCGGGCTTCGTGATCCATAAATTCACTCAAGAATGACATAATGAAACAACCATGGAATTCTACTCAGTTGTTTAAACTTAGAGATGACAAATCCGAACATAAGAAGATTGTTTTAAAGAATACATTGTTTTGATTGGTATGAAACGATATGTAATCAACTTTAATTGGCGTTGTTAATACTGCCGACAACCTAAGATGAGCACAATTTCCTAAGATGTATATATATATATATATATATATATATATATATATATATATATATATATATATATATATATATATATACACTTTTGCTCTGTATTAGTTCTTAAGTATAGCGAAGAACAAACATACTACGCAGCGAAATATTTTATTTTTATTTTTTTTCTTTCGAGTTAAAATATAACTCGTGACATTCCCAATTATGTCAAGAAACATGGATATAATTTCGTTGCGATTGGTTAAAGAGTTTTATCTTTTAACGCAAACAAACTAAACTTCTTTTCCTTTTTATATAGTAGTAATAATTATAAAGAGGTTCAAAAGAATGTTTATGGATCATCATTTCTACATTATTTTTCCAATAAACATTTATTTCTAATCGGATCAAAATTAAGAATTGTAATATTTTAAATTAAATATGTATTGTTACATTGATATTTTTCCATTTCCTTTAGAATTAATGGTAGGAGTAATTCCACTTGTATGATTTCACTTTCATAGTAATTTCTTCAGTGAATGAAACACACCTGAAGCGAAGTTTCCATCCCACGTATTTGTATTCAGTTCAAAACGTTTTCAATACATTTAATCCTGACTTTAATAAATGTCTTGAACACTACTCACATAATGTCAAGTGTATTGAAAAGGTAGAGAAATTAAAACAAAGTTAAAGAATAACATGTGTGTATTAGATCCTGTAGAAATATTGAATCATATAAAATATAAATTTTATCTTGTTTCAAAACTATAAACTGTGCCCAATTCGTAATTATTTATTTGTTTGATAATAAACATCCAGTATAGATCACTGATTTTAAACACAGAATTTGTAAAAATAACTGCAGTGCAACTTTTTGATATTGAACCACGTCAGTATAATTTTTTGTAGAATTCGTTGTGTTTATATTTTTGAATAAATTACCATTGAAAGTATATTAAATTAAAAAATGAACGTATATTCATCTATGATTGTAAATTTGTATAATGCCATAATTTAATCCTACATCGATTTCTTTAATATATAGATTTCCCAAGTAAAGGTTTATGTTTTATTCATAATTGCAATGTATTTTCAAAATCAAATCACACACAACATTAAAACATCTTACTTATTTCTGTTACTACTTATCTTAGATCAATAAAACAGGTACATAAATGCTTGTATTAAAAAGGGCTATTTTTTATGTATCTTGCCTTTTTTTGTAACATCACTCGTTTTAAAGTTATTAGGATTTGAACATTTTAAATGACCGCCATTTTGTTTCTGTAAATGATATTATTTTGAAACTCTTATCTAAGATGCACACTAATAAGGTCATTAAATGTAAAAAGTTTCAACTTGATATCTCAAACCATTTTAAAGATAGAAATTTTTTTTCTAAAAAACAGATACAGACTGACAGACGCTAAACGAAACGAGATAGGACATATGTTTATATGAACTTTTTCATTATTTTTACTAGTAGAATGAACTGTATAAGTGTGGGTATAACTTCGTGAATCACCCTGTATATTCGTTATATATTAAGTTAGAGTTTTGTCGCAAGTTAGTTAAAATAACGAATTTTCCTACAAATTTATGGGAAGTTGAACTCTACACTTAGTGTGTTAAAGCAATACGAGAAATATTGAAGCATTTAGGGCGAGAGCGCGTTGAAAATCGGCGATATAAAGAAAATATACCATTGTAATATAAACATTTGGGGTGAGGGGTGTTGAAAATAGGCATGTAGGTATGTATAAATTTTGAATTAGAAATAATGTAAAACATTAAGTGATTTTTTAAAGTGTAGTGAACTTATAGTCCTTGTAAAAATGTTTATTTTTAATGTATATTGTTAGATATATTTCTATTATTAATGCAATGTAAGTAATATATATTCTTATAACATTCTCCTTCAATAAATTCATTATCATGTCGGACATTTATAAATAAGATATACATGTATTCGCATTATGACATTACATTCTTTACACCATATTTATTATATTAACAAATTTATCTGCAATAAAAGATTAAAATATTTATTTATCTATTTATTTATATATATCTAAATATCAACTCTCTATGTATTTTTATAAATTGAAAATACAATGTAATTACTTTAAACATATAATTAAATTATAATATAAAAATTAACATGTACAAAGAATATAAATAATAAATATAATACGGTTTATTTAGTGTTATATTTCATTTAAAAAAAACGAGTTTATATTTGTCTATTAAAAACAAATATTTTATCATAAATAAATAGCTGATTTGTATTCAATGTTTTAACTTTCAAATTTATATAAATAATAACACAAAATTGTAATGTTGTAGAAGGTGATATATCGTTGTTTGAAAGTAGTTTGGTATTTCATAAGTTCCACACGATTTACGTTTCCTGCAATATTAAACATATTTTATAAAGTATGGCAATAAACGTTAGATACCAATTTATAGATTCTTCTTACTGGAATAACATTATACACACTGACGTTTTGAGTTATGGAACAAACGTTTACAGATTGTATAAACTGGTGTTAGTGTTCAGGTGTTCAAAACCACCACTGGAATATTTATTTTACAAAATTATGCTATTGAGAATTTAAGTATGATCAACATTATTCTTTAATGATCTATAGTATTTTTAGAAAACTTTGTAAATATTTAGTAATCTTTCACTTATTCCTATCGAGTTTTCACGACTGAACCAACTGATCTCCAACGCTCTACTATTCTATATCTTTAATTAAAAATTATAACGTTATTAAGAAGAATATGATTGCGGTTTCTTTTAAGAGTAGTGTTAAAATAAGACTTTGCATTAGGGACAATATTAATTTAGATATTTATACAAATATTTATTACAGGTGGTAATGAGTTTTAACGAAATACACCGTGAATTAATAAAACTATAGCTGCAATAAAAATCACAGTCATATTAAACTACATAAATATATACATAATACTAAATCTATACATTATGAATTTACAATGGTTCTCCAACCACAAAGGGATACTAATTGAAAATCTGAATTACAGGAAAGGAACATTTAAGATGTATAAATGTAGCTGCAAGAATATGAACGTCTATTCAAACAACTCAATATATTATATTGTCCAGAAGTATATACAGTAATTCAATATGTATAATGCAACATCGTTATCATAAAATATAGATATTTGTAATGTAATTATGTACATTATTAAATAAAAATTTTAATCTTTGCAGAGAGATTCCATCATATTTACTCCCTTATCAGATTATAATTTAATTTGATTCAAAAGGTTGATTTATTTGTAAATAATTGGTTTAATTTATTGAAAAATTATTAAAAGTTTTGTAAAAATTACAATAAATGCAAATTTGTATCATGCACAATGTTTATCGATTTTAGTTATTTTTTAAAATTAGAAATACAATTCCATTTTATATTTATTTACACTCAAAAAGCGTAATAACTTGTAAAACAATAAAGTAAATAAACACCAAAATTAACGAATAAATACATTACGAAAGTTTTAAAGATATAAAATGTTAGCGGTAAACTTGTTATTCCTATAAAACTATACGCTTTAATATTGCTTATGAAATGTCTTGTCAAATTATTTGGGTTATATTTTAGACCATAAAGTTGCACAAGAGTGAAATAAAATAATAAAACAATTAAAAAATATACTTTCGAACCTTAGAGTTTTAATTATTTAATTCACAACAATTATTGTTTGTAGTTACTAGTAGGACAGAAAATATTACGTATAAAAAGTTGTGTTTTTAATAATGTGTAAACAATTATCTTATTTCAGAATATAATAAAATAAAATAATTTTATATATTTTCGGAGCGCTAAGTTTTATATTGTAACGAAACATTTGACGCAGCAAGTTATTTTATTTCAGGAAACTGTTTTGTCAGTGGAATTATGTTTAAGAGAAACAAACTTTCAAAGCGTTAAATAAACTACTCTTTTTCATAACTTTAATAAATAGAAAATTTAAAATGTTTACTTTAATTAAGAATAAAGATACAGCCATGAACACACGTATAAGTTTTACGTGTAGTTAATTGTTTAACAGTGAACTTAAAAAAAATATGACAATGTTTGCTACAACTTGTTTGGAATAATCAACAGTAAATAAATCGCTGCTTAGCAAAAGTACTTTACGTTTATGACATCTATACTGAAGGATGAAGGAATTATGTAATTAAAACAATATATTGGCAACGAAATTATAATGACAAGAGTTTGAGTATATTAAAATTCCAGGGATAATAATTTAAAATAATTATATAGATATTTATTTTCCTAATGGAAATGGGAAGATATGAACGTAATCCAAATTACTGACCATCTCTCACTAGCAGGTAGTGTTGATATATTACATCACTATAGTGGAAGTACTTCTAGACAATAATGAAATTAGCGCACACTGTATGTTAATTGTTGACTGCAACCAGTGGCGGATCTAGAATTTTATTTTGGAGGGGGCTGAACAGGGGAAAATTTTGTGAAAGGACTTTCATATAATGAAGCGACCAAAACAGTAGTTTAACGTTGTTTTATGGAGTAAAAACGTGTGTTTCATATTAAAGGTTTTCAGGATGTTTTGTTTACTAATTTACTAATGAAATACATTAAAGTTAATAAAAGGCGGATTAAAAATGTGAAAAGGATTTATTTTTAAGTACATCGTACATTTAATATTTCAGAGTAGTTCTACTGGCTAGACATGAATAAATAATGACGGGGACACAGTTGGAATTTTTGTTTGGAGACTTGGAGTGATGGTCTGAGAACTAACACTGTCATTGTCTTCATCACTAGTCGCTGTAAAGGAACCGCAAACGCCTTGTGTGCTTTTGAGCAAACATTAAATTTTCTTAGAAAACATTTTTTAAAGGTTTTGGGGGGGGCTTCAGCCCGAAAGCCCCCCCCCCATAGATCCGCCACTGACTGCAACTAACAGAAATCATTATCGAGAAGACTAACTAATTGGGAGATGTAGACAATATGGTGAATAAGTAGCAAAAAAGGTTAGGTTAAAGCTTGCTGTGCAATACATTTGTCGGAAATGCAAGAGTGAAAAACTAAATAGCCAGTTAAAATAAGGTATCAATGACAATATAAGGGTAAACAAGGGGATAAATAGAGGAAGAATTGACCAAAATTTTTTTATAACTATATTGTTATTTTATAATAATTAATTTCATCTCTTTTCACGTAACATATTTATAATAAACACTTAGTTTTATTTAATCAGTTCTCAGAGAGAAAAAAAATAGAAAGATGTTACAATACATATACAGATTAATAACTGTACTCAATTCAGAGTATTTATCATTATGTTAATTCTCTAAACATTAAAAGACAAAAAAAAAAGAAAAGATGACAAAATTGTCATTAATATTTACGGAACGTATATTTTCAATTATTTCTTGTGCTGCGTAACAAAATGTTTACCTCATCTATGTAAATAATTGTAAAGATGAAATAAAACACGGAAGTATAGACATTAAGTATTATAAGAAACGGTTATTTATCTTAATTGAAAATTATCTATAATCTACCGAAATTGTTAATTAATGTTTTATAGATTTTCGAGTGTAAATAATACTTATGTTTCACTCTTCCTCTTTTAATAAAAGAGGAAGTAGTAAATAGTTTTTTAAGTGGAACTAAGAAAGTAGAATTCCCTTCCAGAAGGAATTACTGTGTTCTTTTATACACCAGTATTAACCCTCAAGTGAGCAATTGTATAGAATTTACTTTGGCCTTAGGGTTTACATACATGTAACTTGTTCTTTCCCTATTACGTTTATAACCATTTCAATTGCAGTTGTACATAAAATGTAAAATAAATAATAATTTTAACTTAATATTTATGTTCACCATTCTGTTTTTCTACTATAATATAATTAGGAACTTGCCTTTCTCAAGGGAATAAAAGTTTATCAAAGTGGCATAGACAACAATGTTATTCCAATCTCATACTCCTTATTTACAATAATCTTCTTGTCATGGTAGGCCTAGTTCTGATAAACATGCATATGTAGCAGATGTGGACATGTATCACTATAAAATTGGTGAGTTTAGTTTGTATATTACGTATAATTTATTTTCCATTTACGTAGTAATAAAAGTGTGAAGATAAAGAATAATTTTGATACTTAGTTTGTATGTTTCTACTTATATCTACTTGTAAGTACGTTCATTTGTATCCGTATTATCTTTGAAATATTTCTATTCCACACTGAGAACGTGTTGTCGGATTGAAACAAATTCTAAAGTGTGAAAACCTATTAAATTAAAAGATTTTCATACTAATATTTATAGAATATATGGAAAGGTAAAGTGAGGGTCGTGTAATTTTTTAAGAATCGTCTGATTCAATAACTCAAAATTACAATATTTTGTAATAAATATTCTATAGAAAGATTGAGTGAGTTAAAGCTTATAAGTTAGATAGAGCTATATTATTGCTATATGGACGTCACATTAAAAGAAATTGTCACATATGATAGCTCTATTTCTGAGCCTCAAGTGTTTTTACAAGTTGTCATTTATAATAGTCTACTTATTTTCATTATAAATTAATAGTATACATGTTATATGAATGTCTATGTGATTTTTATATCGTAAAAATAATGTAACAGAAATATTTATTTAAAATATGTACACATAATGTTGACTATGGTTGTAAAGTTTCGGTTTCATTAAACTTTTATACTTTTTTAAATTATGTGAAATAAATATAATATTTACGAATAGAGTCAGAAAAATATTAAAAAATAAGATTTTTTTTTTTCACCTTTCTATTAAGTGGTTCAAATTCTCTCTACATGCAATAATTATTGCAAAAATAAAACAATCAAAAACTTTGATTTTAAGTGTTGAAAATTAGAATTTTTCACCTTACATAGCTCCGAGGGAAAACATTTTCAGAAAAAGTTACGAGGATTTTTTTTCTTAAAATAACATAAAAAACTAGATTTTAGTAATTTTTAAATTTCCGTGGGGGGGGGGGGCGAAACCATTTTTTTATTGAAAATATTTTAGACACCCAAACAAATATTTTTAACTAAAAAAAAAATTAAAAAGCTGTCGCAGACTTTGCAAGGTCCAAAGTTTTAGATACCATACTAAAGAGAAATAAATAAGAAAAAATAGTTATTTGTATTGAATTATATAATAGCCAATTGGTACTTTCTTTGACATATAACAGGTTAAAAAGCACCAAATTACACAATAAAAATGTTTTATTGTGCAATTCAAACCCACGATCAGAAAATTTATGCATTAAACTTAGTTACCAGAATATTTATAAATAGCTAATCTGTCACAGTACTCAAAAATAACATTCCCTATTCAACTATAATCAAACAACAGTGTTATTTCAATTGGTATACTAAAGACCGTGATGACTGGTGTTAAAAATTATATTTGATGTTACTTTATTATTATTTTTATTTTTTTTAGAAAATTATTAACTAAAACAGTGCAGTACAGACGAACCTATACCTTATATAAACACCACAAATATGACGTCAATAAAGCAATGGTTTCAAAAACAATAACCTTCAACAAGGGTATCTTGTCAACTAGCTAAAAGAATTTTTGTGTGTTTTTTGTGCCCTTAAACTTTTGTTGAATTCGATTTTAATCCATAAAGATTTTACTGTATGTTAGGTAAAATCTACATTATTATTCTAATAAGTTTCATAATTTTAACCTCCACCTAAAATTCAAAATAATATAATGTATTTTTTTTTAAATGTATAGAAGAGAGGGGAGCATAACACAATATTTGGAGGAAATATAGGTAAATCGGACAAGAAGCAAAACCAATTAAAAGTATCATATCAGTGATATCCATACGGGTTATCTGGGTTAAGAGCTAAAACATGTACCGAAAGGCTAAAACTACCACCATACAATATCACAACAATCATTAATTACTATGTTAATCAAATGCTATTAAAAACTGACGGTAACACGTTCATTGTAAAAACATGCTCATGTTATCAAGGTCATCCATGTTATCTGACACGTGATAAACGATTAATTTGTGTCAAGATTTCACACTGTGAAGCTTTAAAAATGATTATTAGTTTAATACACTCTATTTTAAAACTACTGTTTTCTAAGAGTATTAAGGTGTTAACTGAGTTTATCAGGATCCAAAAGTATAACCTGTCCATATTTTAAACTTATTTTGACACAATCTGATACATACGCTGATTTGCTCATGTTCTAATTTCTTTAGAGGTAATTGGTCAACTTACACAGAATATTATTTTATAGCCTAGCTCTAAAGGTCATACTTTTTTTTAAATACTTCCATGAATTAAGTATCTACAAGGACACAATGTGGTTCGGTTTTCTGAGAGGTAAAGACGCAGTAATATACGTGAAATTTTTATGTATTGTGAAATTATAACAAAACAATATATTCTTCAAATAATTCGACCAAGTTTTAGGTGGTCTTGAACATAATGTGATAGCATATCTACTAATATTTTATTGAAACGTTCTGTTTTGCCTTTGCTTTGTGGTGTATATATATTACTAAATATTTGATTGACTCCGATTGTTTAAGTCAAGTGTTTTATTACTTAATTATTAAAGTAGATAGCTCTATCTGATTGTAAAACTCACTTTTTACTGTTTTAGTATAATTTATATTAATTTGTTTGTTGCAGTTTTCGAATCTGCTGATTTGCACATAGAAGCCCATGCGTAACTTCGTTGTAGAGTGAGTACATGTTAACATATGTTTGTAACCATTTAAAGGTGTGATTTTTCCTTCAAAATTTATAACCATTCTGTCCATTGGTTTTATGAGTGGCTGTCTGTTTAAAAAAATTTATTTTTTTTGTTCTTGTTTTACATTTTTACATGCATTACACGACTTAGAGTAATTTGAAACGTCTTAATTGAAGTTGTCCAATGGTATCTACCTCTTATTTCAAACGTCGTTTTAAAATCTGAGTAATGATCTCCTGTTATATTTAATATCATGGGTTCGTTTTAAAATTTCTGGTACTAGTTATTGAGGTATTACGTTCAAATATCTTTTTTCAATTTCATTTACGTTGAAAGATTTGAAGTATATTATTTCATTTTCTAACATATAACCCCGACAATTCTCTAATTTTTTTACTAATTTGGTAACATCCTTGAAGTGGTAATTTTATTTGCTCTCAAAATGGCTTCCTTCATGAAGTAGTTCTAAGCTTATATACTGATTTTGTACAATATTCTGAAAACAGTCTTTACAGTTTTCTACTGTGTGATCTCTATACTTATCTCGTTAAAAAAAAAGTTATTTCTATTTAGTTGTTATTCCTTTTTTATAATTAATTTGGAGGTCAAAGTCTACCAACTTCGTGGTTAATCTATTTAGTTTATTAAAAGAATTTTTTTTTAATACTGCAGAGTTGATTTGTCAGTATAACATGTGACCTTTCTTCTTAATATAATTTCTCCATTGTTTAACATAATAACACAAAGCTACTAGTTCCCTTTTATTTGTTGTCCAACGTTTTTCTTGTGGTTTTAACTCTCTATATATAACTAAGCAATTGGGTGTTTTTTATTATTATTTGAATACATTTGTGTCAGTACACCGCCAATTGTTTCATTTGAAACATTTATATAAGCATTTGTTTGAAGCACGTAAGCAAATTTCACGTGAACATAATTAGAAATCCAAAAACTTGTCAAAAGAGCTTTTCATTGTAAATACATGAGCGTATAAAAAGCATTATAAAGTAATATAAGCTTTTATTACTTCTTCTACTATTTATTCCTTGAAGTTAAATATTTTCAAGAAACTGTCTTTATAGTACGCTCTGCGATTCCGTTGCAATTTTATGCTCTGCTTACTAAAAATGTTGTCTTTCTCTTTAATGTTCTTCATCTCTCAACTGGAATATTATCTAGAAGTAGTTTTACTCCATTTCCATTTATACATAACTATCAGATTGGAAGTTTAAAGTTTGAAGTAGTTTATTACTTGATTGCGTTTTCGGTAAATCAACAATTTATTACTTTATGGTGTGTGTCACAAATAATTGAAAAATAAATGATATTCTCTCGTAATCGCTCTTTAAATCTCTCTTTTTAAACGTTGCATTGTACCTTATTTACATAGAAGAAATATTTTATTATTTTAATGAATATATTTAATATGTTAGACACTAACATACAATCAATTTTCGTTTTAATTGCCATAACGAATAACAGTTAATAATACGTATAAATATTTTTTTACTATTTAACTATTATCAAATTTGTGTATCTTTAAATATGAGTATTATCACGTAAATTTGTCTGTAATCAAAAACTTTATTCTCTCTCAAGGCAAAACTATATGTCTTAAATTTATGTCACTCTCAGTTTTATTAAGGCAGTTTAAAACCCTTCCTAAGTTCTTGGTTGATTTATCGACCACGTTTAAAGACTCCCTTTACAAACCCGACGTTTATGCTGTTTGGAGATTATACTTACGGTTTGCATTATCAACTACCAGGAAATATGAGAATGGCTAAACTCTTTGAAAATTATTTATTTATTTATTTTGTAAAATGAATGGAATATACTTCAAATGTTATTAATAATTGTTAAATATTGTTTGTATGTTATAACGATTTTTGTTTAACGTATGGTTAAATTTTTAACCAGTTAACGTTATTTTCAAGTGCTCCACTGCAGTGAATACATGCCAGGAAAGACATAGTACGGTGTTTAAATTATTTTTAATAAAACAAATATTTTTGGTCATCATAGCCTTATAAAAAGAATAAATTTTAAATAAAGAAAATGAAAATTCTTGTATATTCGTGTTAGGGTGGGATGAGAACAAGAGTTGGTAAATAAAAACAAAAGAGAAGTATTTAACCCAAGACTTGATGAAACATTTATAGATCCATCTAGGTTCCCTCAGAATTTCCACGTCCATATTCATTATATTATATACAAAGTCTTTCAAATACTATTTTATATTTCGCAGTTCCTCTGGACCAATAGGAATGGTGGATGGGAAAAGATTTCTATTAGCTTACCTAGTTATTTATAACTATTATATCAACCAGTAAGCGTTAATAAAAGTTATGGAAAAATGGTGTGCACAACGAGGTTTGAATGGAAGTTAATATAAGAAATAGTAACAATTAACTTAAACAGTTAAAAAAAAGATAACATATGAAGGGCTAATTCATTTACAAATACAGTTATACATTTCTTTTATAAAACAACGTAATACAAAAATAACTTAAATAACAACATTTATTTTATTTATTGTTATATTCTGTGTTTATGAATATAGATGTAATAATAACTTTGAATGTAAAAAAAAAAAAAAAAAAAGACAAGAGATTTATATGTATTTTTATGTTTCAAGTTATTTGTGAAATCGTCACTACTATTATGAAATAGTTGTTCTATTCTTGTTTTACTACTTGTAAACTTGCAGTTTTTAACAAAAAGCTCATCGTACTCTTTCGATTTGTTGCATTCATTTAATATTTCACTGAACTAACGTTGTTTAATTATGTGTATTGTGAGTCACCGCGTTTGACGTTGAAGACCGGTTTGTATTAAGTTACAAATAATTCTTTTAAACCCCTTCATAAAAACATGGAATATCTATAATTTTAATACTCTGAAAATTGTATGATGCCGTGTTACGACATATATTAACATAAAAAAAAATAAACAGACATATTTTAAAAATAATATAGTTAATTACCTTAGAGGTTGTCCTGAGTCCGTATAATAGTTATTGCTACAGCACTGTTTCGCCGAACACTGTCGGCTTCGTCAGGCCCGCACTAACACATAAACACGTAACACAACACAACACTAACCCACTAACACATATAAAATCGGAGTATGACTCGTCGTACATAAATAATAAAATTGTTTGTGGCCACATTATATGTCTTACTTGTCCAGCTGCAGGTATGGTACTGGATCTATACAGCAGTTATCAGTATTATACTGATAATTAAGTTTAGTTGAAATGAAATGTAGACATGTTTGCAATGTTTATTTAATTTTTAATTCCTTTCAACTAAACTTAATTATCAGTATAATACTGATAACTGCTGTATAGATCCAGTACCATACCTGCAGCTGGACAAGTAAGACCTATAATGTGGCCACAAACAATTTTATTATTTATGTACGACGAGTCATACTCTGATTTTATATGTGTTAGTGTTGTGTTGTGTTACGTGTTTATGTGTTAGTGCGGTCTTGACGAAGCCGACAGTGTTCGACGAAACAGTGCTGTAGCCATAACTATTATACGGACTGAGGACAACCTCTAAGGTAATTAACTATATTATATATTAAACAGTCCAAGGCAACACATTATACTTTATAAAATATTTTAAAAAGTTGCATATATTTTATATTTAAATATTGTAAGGAAAAAAACATAATGAAGTTCAAAATGTGTTATGCAATCAATGAGCAATTATTTAATTTAAAAAAAAACCGCATAAAATATCCCAAATGGACTATAAAATATGTATAAGATAGATACAATAAATAATTTATTTCATTATCAATAAATATTTCAAAAAATAACAAATATATTATAAGTCAGTTATAGTATGGTAGAGTTATCAAAGGAACACAAATAACGATTAAAATACGTTATATATTTCATTCAAAAGAAATGGTTTACCTTACATGAGGCTAATTGAATTGTGAAAAATTTAGAAATATTTAAATATATTGTTTGACTTTGTATTTAATTCTATGTCTATTGCAGTGCATTAATATGAAATAAGTGTATTTTACATAACTGTGAAATTCGTAAATAATAAAATTAATAAACTGATTTTTTTCCCTGAAACTTTCGTTTGCATTTTACCAGTTGTCAACTA
Organism: Aphrophora alni; assembly: GCA_963513935.1. Classification (NCBI taxonomy): domain Eukaryota; kingdom Metazoa; phylum Arthropoda; class Insecta; order Hemiptera; family Aphrophoridae; genus Aphrophora; species Aphrophora alni. The sequence continues at coordinate 82,671,338 of OY740771.1, read as the reverse complement.
ATTATTATATTATTATATATCTATCTTCAAAACAATATTTTTATGTTATCACTTTAAATAATTAAATAAGCAAAAAATGTTTGTGGATGTAGTTGGCTGAAACGGCCAGAATTTTGTCTCGGTCTCTTAGTGTATTGACTTTTAATTTAAATTCGTTACAACTAGTTACGATCAGGCCTCTACTCTTTTTCAACACCCTAGTTTAGAAGAATTGAATACTTTCAATAAATCCAGCATTTCTTAGAGCGGAGCTTTTTCGCAGCTACCTATAACATTTGGCGACATTATTTCATTTCATATCACACATTTGTCAGTCAATCTTGCGGCAACCTCTATAGCGATAGTGGATTACGTCGTCGGTCTGTTATAGATATATGAGCCACTGTGATTAAATTCATGTCTCTTAGTCGGTTCAATGTTTCACAATACATAGTGTAATTATGAAGCCAATGTAGTCAAACGATATTTTGAAGAACTTCCCAAATTATAAACATTATTCTTATCTTATAGCTGTTTGAGAAAATATCTTGTAGCAAATATCTGGGTTTCTAGTAAGTTACCGATTTTACAGATGTGAAAAAAATAAGTTGCTAATATTGAAACCAGAGGTGGAGGTGTGGTTTTTGGGTGCACGTGAAATATGATTCATGTTCTATACCAAATCCTCAAGAATATAGCTTTGTGTTGTTGTTGTTGTTGTTGTTGATACCTATTCTTTAAAATATATTATCCGTGTTGTTTATATTACTCCATTTTCGCTTATCGACGACTATAGACTAAATCATTCCTGAACGTCGCAGAATCTCTCTTAGAATTTATCTTATTGATGTTTACTTATGACAATTTGTGGGGATTTTATTATGCAAGGTTTCTCTGACAGTGTAAGTATAGCAAACAGAATTTTGAAAGATTGAAGTTAAAATGAAAAACTCTATATCTTTTGCTTATAAGAAATTTTGTAGGAATGTCTTCTATATCCTAAGAAGGTAACATGATAAGTTTTGTGATTCATTAAATCTGAAAACAAATGCTATTTATCTCCCGTCAACGTTTACATAAAAAAAAACGATCTTTTGAGCAATATATCTCTTATCTGTAATTCTGTCGCTGACTTCATTGAGCCAGTCTATTATGACTCATTCGTTTCTGCTTTTTATTCAAACCCTGTGATACTCTGTTTAAGTCATGGATAATGTGGCTGTCGGGAAGAAACTCTCAATTTTGAAAACTATCTTCAGCTCTGGACCTGAGGGTTTCCTTACTTTTTCAAAATAAGTGTAAGAAAACTTTATCTTTACGTCTGACATTCCTGTTAACTTATCATTGAGCTCTGGCGTGTTTACTTCTGAATGGAAGATTTCTTACAATACTCAAATACCTAAGGAGCGTTGTAAGAATCGTATTGGTGATTAGAGTACAATATAAATTCTAAATTCATAAAGCAATTATTTCGAGTCTGTTGTGCTTGATGAAATAGTTCTTTTAACAGTAACAAATCTAGCTACTTTATTTACTTACATACTGTGGTTTAACTGTGGATATATTTAGACATATTGATTTTCATTTATGAAGTTTGATATATATTTAGGTTATTGTCATGTTGTGTTTGAATAATTCTTATGTTTCCTCCTTATTTTATAGCACATTGCACTAATGTAAATGATTAATGATTTCATGTGTATGATATTCTTTTATATTTTAAGTAAACCCGAGAACAGAGCAGTGAGGAAATATTAATGATTTATAACAATATTAATGGTGTGAATATTAATGATCTGATGATGGAGTTATGGCTCCAAAACATGTCGTCCAGTTGATACGACTACGAAATAACGAGATGGATATAAACGTAAGTAATATTAAATTAAGAAATATGTTTTACAAAACAACATTAACTTTGGTAAACCATGTATTCAATTATTAAATCTGTGTAACCATCGAATACAGTTAAAATAAATCTATTGTCTAAACTAGAAGTCAACATATTTCTTCAATAGGTCAAATTCTCAATAACTTCATTAACTGGGCACTCTCAATAACACAACATATTGCATAGGAGTGATTTAGATTATGTTTTGTTCCTGGCGCAGATGGCAACTGCGAAATTCTATTATACATTTGTATTTCTATTTATTTAACCAATAGTATAGGTTACGCCGACAGCTTTGACATTTATTGCTGGCAGATATTGGTATTTTTGCTTTTTTAGGTTATGATGATCTGTTCATATAATTAGTTGTAAAACTCAATTTAATGTTTATTAAATTATTTAAATGAATTAGATAAATAATTGAAATTTCATAATCTTCACTGAATGTGTTTTATTCTAGAATGATTAAACTAATGTATTTATATTCTAAACAGAGTCTTGTTCTATTTTATTTTACTTTTATTTTTTTAAATTTGTTTACAGCCTATTGAATTTAAATGTTGCTGCAATATATTCTTGTCTGAATTGTTTGCAATTTTACTTATATTCTATTTGTATTCAGGAAAGCTGGTAATGTATAAATTGGCATTTTACATTTTTTAAAGTTTAAAACATCAACTAAAATCAATTTTATTCAGACATAGATTTTTTTTAAACACACACACGACACACAAAAAAAATTAATTATAAGAAATTTAATATTCTCATTTACACTAGTTGTTGCTCATTTAATATTTATTTTACTAAAACAAACTATTTTCAATATTAATAAACACATACAGTACGTAATAATAGTTAACATCTTCAGTATAAACATATACAGTATGTAATAATAATAAACATCCTTCAGTATAAACATGTACGGTATGTGATAATAATATACATGTTTCAGTATAAACATGCTCAATATGTAATAATAATAAACATCCTTCAGTATACACATATTCAGTATGTAATATTAATAAAGATCCTTCTTGCGTTATTTTTAATATTAACTTTTTATTGCCCAAGCGACCATTTGACGAGACATTTTCTTGTCAATATGAGTGCAAGTATATGTATCAGTACGATTGTGAACAATGAAATTCAATTGATTTAACAAATAATTGTAAAAGTTGTACTTATTTTATAGGTCTTAGTTTTAGACCTTTAAGAAATGAACAAAATCTTTATGTTCTTAACAATCAAAGTTTTCAAAACATGTTTCTTTGCTTTAGGTTCGAATGTGATATTTTCGAGAAGAATATAAACTACGTCTTAGCCTGTCTGTTCTTTTGACTGAAACAGTAAATTTTGTTGGAAAGTAGCGTCTTAATCACAAAAGATTTTTCTTGACAAAATATAAGAAAGGAAAGAAAAGTTATAAAAAGTTTGAGTAGTTCCGGTTGTTAAAAATAGTATAGTTCGCACTAAACCAACTTCCACTAAAGTTTTACTTTTCTAACCCTAGAATGTTTATATAGATTTACTTAAAATCAAGACAGATTTTATCGTTTTGTAGGCGTAAAAAAGACCATGAGTATTGTTTAATTTTTATTTAATTTTAAAATTAAATTTTAGATGTAAAAATAGTACAAATAAAATTCTATCTTAACATGTAACTACAAATTAAAAACAATCAATGGTAATAATTGTAAAAACACGTCCTATGTGTTAACACATAGTAAAAGATATCTTTTTTTACTTAAATCAAAACTCTGTATCCCTTTAAACAAGTTGGTTCGTCATTGTTCATTTTGTTTGTCGAAAATTATCATGATAATTAAAATGGATTTCTTGGCTTAGTTTAATTTGCATTGAAATTATAATTTATATATGTTTATTATTTAATAAAATTGGAAATCATAGTAAGAAATAACTTTCATGTCAAACCTCTATACAGTTTTTTTTTTAAATTGTAAAAAATGTATAAACTTTATTGAGGTGTGTCTTGGTATTCCTGTGTACATCATTTTTATGTATACTTTAATATTTACTTGTAGCATGGTTGTTTATGTGTGATTAATTGTTTTATTTAATATTATTGATAAATCTAAATTTCGAAAATTACGGAAACATTATTAACGATGTACTTTTTACTACATACTTTATAACTTATTCAAAAATAAAAACAAGATACACATAATCGAATTAAACCAAATTCCAATTACTCAATTATTAAGTTACATTAGGTTACATTATCCATTAAAGAAAATATGTTTCAAATGAACTACCTTAAATTTAAATTAACTTTAAAAGTAACATAACTTTAATAATACAACTGTACTAGTATTGTTTCTTTGACAATAGAATAATAATTAAAGATTACATATTGTACAATTTTGTAACTGTTATTCGAATTTATATATTCTAATAGGAGTATTATAAAATTTTGTCATAAATATATTTTTATAAAATAATTCTTAGTTTGGGTTTGAGAAGTAAAATTGTCAAGTAAAAGGAAATTATCAAACTAGCATTTCACAAATATTTTCGTGTAAATATTCGTAAACTTTTTATTTTGTTTTCTTCTGTGACTAATACAATTCAACGCATTATGTTTAAGTTTATTAAACAGCCAATAAATTCATTAGATTATTGTTTATTATTAATTATTGTTTATCCAATTAGGACAATTTTGTTGGTGGGTCTGGTTCACTGACCAGGTATAAGTCCCAACTTTGGACAAAGGTTTTAAGAAATAATTTGAATTACCAATTCCAAATATTGTATTCAAATATGAATTTGTCTTTGTACAATTGTCTGCTGTCGATTATTATGTATTATTCAACTATTTCAAAATGTCGAAAATTATTTATGACAAATACTAATAAACTCAAACTTATTGAAATTAACAACATAAAATTCTACATGTTTGTTAGATAATGTAAATAAAATTAAACCGGACTCCTTAGATCATTCCTCAGTTATTGTTTTAAAGAAAAATTGTAAAAAATAAGGAATAACTAACGTCTCTTCCTTGAAATCAAAACTTTACAATAATATGAACTATATTCTATTTTTGTTAATTTTGTTTTTAGAAAAAAATCAGAAATGTTTAAGAAACTTATATTTCAGTTTGTCTTCATTCTCAAATAAGAGAAGCACTATTATAACTTAGCTTTACAAAATTTTATAAAAATGAAGTTGGTGGACAAATTATAGTGTAAAAATAAATAATCTAAACTACATTGTAAAGTCTGCAAATTAACAATAAAACTAATTTCTTCTAGAAGACAATAGTTCTATGTTTTATGAACAATAACAAACGCGGAATAAAACTGTAAATACAATTCACTATTACGTTATTCTATGATATAAAACGTGATGTAATGAAACTTTATACAATATATTTACAAAAGCTCATTTGTCGGAGATCACTTTTGCAATGAACTCGAGTATAAAATGCAAGTATTGTTATTCGCTGTTAATAATAATTTCAACAAACAGATGTTCCATGCTTTATCAAGGTTTAATGAGGTTTAAAGGTAAAGAGCCATGGAGAGTGTAATAAATATTGAAGATTTGAAATTATTAATCATTAATATTTTCTCATTAAGACAATAATAGTTATCTAAATTATATAATATTAATTTTCATGGTAGTTAGTATTTAGGAAACTGTTTAATATTTCGTATAAAATTACTATGAAAAATAGGAATTGAAGAATAATTAAGACTGACGGAAAGATAAAAACTGCATGTAAATGTTAAAGTTTCAATTTTGATTATTGAATTGAAAATTTATTTTCATAACAATAATTTTTGCAGTAATACAATATATTTTTTCAACCTTTATCTATGGAAAAAACACTAAATAATTCTATACATATTAGTATTATAAAATACTTATTCTAACAACGTGGTTATTTAAATTTTTGCACTTTTAAATTAACAAACATTATACGTTTCAAACAGAGTTGTTTGTGACTACAGTCATTGCTGTTCCTATTTATTGGCAGAGAAGCTATGAGTTATATTTAGAGAAAATATCTAGTTCAAAATGATATTTTGATAAACATTTTGTTTATAATGACGTGCCATTAATATTTGTAATAAAATTATATTATTTCGTTTGAATTTATAAGTAAGAGTAACTCAGTTTATTTACATTATGTCTCGTGTGTAGTGTGCTTTCTAATTTATTTGAAAAACACCTCAAACGGTGTTTCCGCCATTCCTTTTTCATTTTCGGAACAAAAATATTTTCAATACATTTATTCTGTCTCTGATAAACATGTTTATGCATTGTTTTATAAATTATATTAAAATATCAAAGTTAGAGGTATGCATACTTTAAACAGTAGTGAATCATAATAAATCAAGAATAATAAAATTAAATATATATTCATTTTATTTCGTTTCAAAATTAATTAATTTGAACTTACTATTTTATTATAAGTTATACATTCAATACTGCATACATAATTTTCAACTATAAATGACATCTAAGGCTTTGACATTGAATCAAATCTTATAGATACAATTTAGGCTGAAGACTGAATGTGGTTTACACCGTAATATGGTATAATGTTAATATCTGTGAGTTATATTTTTGTTAAAACAATAAAATAAGTACACCGTGTTTTAAAATATTATTTTATACTCGTATAACTTTGTAATTGAGAAAAGATCAAACTAACATACACTTATCAAAAAATGGTCGTTTATTATCATAAGCAACATTTATTTTTATATACGTTGTTTACAAATAGTTTGGAAGAGGCAATTCAAATATCTAACATTATTATATAAACATGTATTATAAAATTATAAAGAGTGAAAAACTCGTGTCACATCAATATTTTTTAAACACGTCTATTATAAAATATTTGTTCTACTTACCTCTGCTCATCCAAAATTGTATCAATGCATTACGGCCGTTTCGACTATTTATCCAGACCACGGCTAATTTAAGGTGAAGAATATTAAAATGTCTAATATATTAACAATTTTAAGATATCACAAAGTTATTCACGCTTCGTGAGTTAGTTATAAAAGTTATTGTAAATAGTGAAAATGATATTAAAATAAACAAAACCATTTGCAAACTATTAATAATAGTAGTGCAGTATAACTACAACAATAAAAAAAGAAAATAAATATGATAACAAGAACTAGATTAGATGATTGTGAAATGATATATATTTACAGTACAATATAAATTTAAATAAAACTATATTAAATTTAAGACGGTTTAATATATATATATATTAAACCGTCTTAAACGAACACAAAGCTAATATGTTTCTCCACTACAAATTTTCATTATTTATCCTCCATTATTAATTTAAAACTCCACATGAAGAATTGGGGTTTCTTCTCCTAACTAAATACGAGTTAATGCTTCTTAATATAGAAAGCCACTTTGGTATTCAGATCTCATTTTTATTATTGTCATCACCTGGTTTATATTGGTACAATGCTTAAATATACAACCAGCGTTTTGCGAAAAAAATGGAAAAATGTAGCTCTTGGCTGTGTTGTTCTTGTGGTGTAATTTCGCTACCTACACTATTTATAGTTTTATTATCTCACCTGTACAATACCTGATTAGAAAAGTATAATACCAGATTTCTGGGATTGTTTTCGAAGCTAGACATATTGTAGAAGATAATTTCGTGCCTAAATTTAAAATTCAAGAACAAGTTTACAGTCGCATGGGATGTTTATTTCTATCTCGTGTTGTCGATCACCATTTTTTGCAAATTTACTTATATCTGATGTTGATTCAATTTTACTAATTTATACTAATTATTCATACTAATTTGTCCCGAACTTAAGGGAAGAACTAATAAAATACTGCAACAAATATTATTAGAAAATAATAATTTCATCAGAGATTGTTGTTTAAAATAGAACTTTATATGATTAAAATTTTATATTAATAATTAATGCACATAATTCGTAATTATACCCCAACTACTAATGAAGTTGCAGTTTTACTGGTGGATGAATATAGTGGTCTTTGCGATAGTGTTGTCAAATGGAACAATTAGCTTCATGACTCTTACGATCCTTTGCAATGTTCTCATATGTATGAGAAGGTGATTATTATCGAACTATTCCACTAAATAATAATGTTGAACGAAACAAGCAATATCCTGTATGAAATTTTATGCTTATAGACTTCATAGACATTGGAAGTTAAATAATGAATTGAAAAATATATCCACAAAGCTCTTATTTATATAATTTACGTTAATGCTTGTTATAGTAATTAAAAACGAAAAAGATAAACTAACACACAAAGAAATGTAGACATTTTTTAATTTTCTAACAAAAGGATGTTAGTGTTTTATGTAATATTTATTTATTGGCTTAATGTAGTAATATACATTTTTTTTGCAGACACTCTCCAAGCTTTAATGTAATTTAAATAAAACAGGAAAATATGGAAAAGCAACAAGGTTTGTAACTCGTTACATTATTGTAATTTCAAAGAAATTGTTTTGTCCGTAGTTACGAGAGAAAGAAGGAAATTCTTTGAAGTTTACATACAAAACTACTTCTCTTTCGGGACATTATAAACAAAAGTTTAAAATTAGTGTACATTAAATTAACAAAAAATGTACAGCTATGATTGTGTACCAAAATTAGTTTTGAATACATTATTGCTATTGTGAGATACACGAATAATTTTTTTTTAAGGTTTTGGTTCAATATTAATTATTAACGAATTTCCATTATCAATGTATGTGTTCCTCAAGTTCATTTCATCAAATTAGTGAATTCTTTTTAATTGGAACATGATTATCAAACAAGAGGGAAAAAAATTATATGATAGATTATACAATGGTTTAGATGTATTAAATAATGGACCATACAATTTATTGTTACTGAGTTGTTTATATAATCAAGCAAAACGTTAGAGAAGCAGTGAGGTATAAACATAGTATACGGATGTTTGTCAACTATAGAGGAGTGAACACATAAACGCATTGTTGGTATAAATAGGTAGTTAATACCGAATATATAAATTAAACAAGAGATCAGTTTAAGGTATGCGCCAAAATAAACAATACTGAAGCTGAATCAGCTGTAGCTGCCTTCTCGATCAGCTGGGTCAACTTTTGATTATTGCCACGTCTTCGTAATTATTATTTCTTCATTATTTGAGGTTATTTTTTGCTGACTTGGTGTTAACTACTGCAGAGAAAGCTTTTGTCGTAGAGCTTATTTATTTTGGCTTATTTATGTTTATATTTGAAAAAAAAAAGTATTTTATTTATAAAGTTTTGTATTTATATAAAGTATTTGCTTACAGTTATTCCATATATTTCTAAGGTCAAATTTTAAATCATTTTTATTTAATGGCTATTTTTGTTTTAGTCAAAATGTTTATTATAGTTGTTACGACTTAAAAAATGTGGTCTTGGTCTTTACTAAATTTAATCTACAATATTCCTTATTTAGTTTAGAGTTATTTTGTACCTTTACATGTTTATATCATATATTTTAATCAAGTTTGACATTTTAAAACGGATTGAAATTTTTATTATAATCAGGGCGTCCATCCTCATTTTTAATTTGAATCTTATTTTTGTATCAGGAGCCAGTTTTATAAATCAATTTTGGTTCATGTATTGTTCACGTTAAGTGTAAATAACTCTTATATATAACTAACAAATCTTCAGAAAGGCAAATAAAAGAACGATTTCGTATGATTTTAAGAGATTTATCGTTTGTTAATACTATCATATAAATTAACTATATATATGAAAGTAAATTTTATCCTGATAAGAACGCATGTTTTACAAGTTATGATTTGGTTTTATCAATCATTAAAGGAGCGACAATATTGAAGATATATATCTAAAATAAGGAATGTGAGGTTCGTAAATATAACCCACCTTTAATTTACATTTTTAATAATCTGATTACGAGTTTCTTTTCACCGTTTAAATTAACCATAATACGATTAGTTGGAAATAAATGAACAGAGAAGAAGTATATCTTTTAACTTTACGAAACGTGGGTTCAATAGTTACAATAAAATATTTCTTACGGCAGTTTCAATTAATCTTTACAAATATAAATAAAAAAAAATATGACTTCAAATTTATTTACCATGTAGATACGTTGTTATCCTACAATGATTTTGTTAAAGAAAGCATACAAGTTCAATAAAAATGGTTTTTACGTGGAAATTTGGGTTAGATTTGATCTGTGTTTTTCTGCTAAGATTTATTTCATTACATTATGAACTGCACAATAAATTAAAACAAGAGGCGATTTGTGTATTGTTGATGATATTAATAATTAAAATAAAAAGTATTAAGGAAGGGAAGTGTTAAATGTAACAATTTAATTTATCGACAAATGTTTTTTCGAAAATACGTTTAATGATCATTACAAAAACGTATCAAACTGTCTAATAAAAATTACTGTTTTATTTAAGAGATAAACAAACATTTTTAAATCTGAAATAAAAATAGTTCAACTTGAATAATTGGGTTTTGCTGGAAGTCAGAAATACAAAATTCTACACCACATCCAGCGATCGTTACTGAGGTTTAACTTTTATGTCCCCACGTGGAAGCTGTGTATGAAATATAAATATAGAATTTTATATCACTATTTACAAAGCGGTTTACTTGAATTGTGTAAATTTCAGACTAGTTATTATATTTTCACAATTTGACTTTGAGATATATGCCGGATATGTTTTTAACGATATGCCTCCTGTTTTTTTTTTCCATTCGGTATAAATTAATTAGATATTTTTTAATAATCGATTGAATTCAATTACGTATAATTTCTGAATAATAACGCTTTAAAAGTTGATACTTTCAGAATTGCAAAACATGCAAAATTATAAAGAAATTGCAAAGAATAACAATCAAAGAAATAGTAAAGTATGTACATGGAATTAATTATAAGTTTTCATATTTAAGGCTACGCTTAAAAATTAATAAGGTCATAACGTACAAATTTGAATCTTGTTTGCTTAAAATGTACATATTATTATGTTGAGCTATTGAAATTTTGTTTTTGGCAATACAAATTTGACCATGAACAGAATATGACACTTCCGTTATATCCACAATAATAATAGCAAATTCTTCTTATTTCAATTAAAGAAATGTGATCTTTTATTTTTTTAACACTGTTAAAGTTTTTCTATTTATTCGAACGTATTATGGATGTATGTTACCACTATTCATGTATACTTTATGTATTAGTTTTAGTGAGGAAGGTTCGTTTTTGTGTAAATTGTTAGTCTTACGTAATTTGTTTTGTCGCCCATCCCAAAAGTGTTAGCTTTGGAATACAAATTTGAAACATTTAGATGTTTTTTTTTATTTAAGACTAAAATCGCAGATGACAAATTTGATTGCAATTACTCAATATATTATATATATATCTCTTGGAGATTTGTAGAAAAAAAAACTGAAGTACGAACAAATGAAATGATTGATTTTTACATGTGGAAAAAAAAACTGATTACACAAGCAGAATGATAATTGAATGTAAACTGTAGAGAAGAGAATAGTGTTATTGTTGTTCCTGAAGGTTAATAGTTTCAAAATTCTAACTTTACAGTATGTATTCTCTGCCATATCGTTGCAATAATATGTAGTCATTACTAAATATTAATTCATTATCTATATTAATCATTTCTCGACTAGAGTATTGTTTCCATGTAGTTTTACTTCATTTATATGTATTCGTAAGCATCAGAAAGTAGTTTAATACTTAAATATGTCTCAGATAAGGAAGCAAATTGTTATACTTTGGTGTAAATAATTTAACAAATTAATTCAAAATGCATTTCATTCTTTTTTTTCTTTTAGCTCTTTTCCCATTTTCTCTTTCGCTATATTACAGTCTTATACGTTATAGTCTAACCTATCTAATATTGCAAAATATAGAAAAAAGAGATTACAATTATAATAAATACGTACTTAACATATAAAATATTTGGTTTTATGTGTTCAAAATATATAATGGTTACGTTTATGTATTTTGTATTGCTATGTCGGGCACATGATCACAGTAGGATTTCGGCTAACTTATTGACCCTGTTACCTCTACACGTTGCCACTTTGTGGAAAACAGATAAGACACAACCTTCAATTCAGCAAGGTAAATTGTCTCCTCCTTCTTACTGGGGACACCAATGATTTCTCTGAGTAATATTTTCTGTGTTATTGTTTTATTTTGCATTTGTGTGAAATTTCTGATTATTAATTGCTATGCTAAATATTCACAGCTAGTTCTCCGTTGGTTGGTTAGACATTATTTGGGATAACTATATTGTATAATTTCATATATTCACGCCCGTACTCTAAATGATATGCTTATAAATTAACAGCATAAATCTTTTAACTGCCCTTATATATCGTACAAAGAGTCTTAAATAAATTTCAGAGAAAATATTTTTCATCTTGCCCTATAAATTATTTAGTCTCTTCACATTGTTTTTGATGAAGATCCAGGCATTGCTACATTACTTCTTGTTTCAATATTGTCTTATTCAGCGACAATTTTATCCTTCTTCTTACAATTCTTTTTTTAAAATATTAAATTCATTACACCATAACATCAATTTCCCGTTGGGATTCGTCTGTTAATGTTTGCACTTACATCGTTATCAGTTATTACAACTGTACATAAACAGGTGAAGTTAGTAATATTTTCGCATTTGTAATTGTCAATCTAAAGACTTTTGCTGGTCCTTTTCGGTTTCATGTTTATATTCTTTACATTTACATCCTGACTGAACATTTCTTTGGATCCTGTCATTTGTTGAAATGTTTTAATCAAAGCTTGGTTTATACTTGTGGAAATTATCACATCATCCGTATAAGATATACACAGCTTTGATCTGTTATAAATCAGAATTGACCATAACTAACAACTTGCATTACCTTTAAACGTGTTATGTTAAAAAATATAGATCATATTGGGCCACCTAGCCTTATTTCATATGCGGTTGTTAATGTACCTATTATTATTGTTTTAAAGTGATTATTACTTCAAACATATTTAAAATTTTACATTGTATCCCAATCACACAGAGATAAACATTGAATAGCAGACACCAATAAAAAAAAACAAACAAAAAAAAAAAACAAGTGTAAATACTCATATAGTTTGTAACAGTACAGTACATTTTATATATTGAGGATAAACTAAACAAAATCCAATACACGATGTTTTGAAAGTATCTTTAATAACTTCTATAATTCGTTTTGATTTAAATACGTTGTTGGAATTGAACTGTATATGAAAAGGTCGATATTTCATCGTATGAAATGTAACAGATTGTGACATTCAGAAAACAGCGTGACGTTGGATTGTTAAATAGAAGTTTATTTCCGTTTCAATCATGAACACCGGAATCTGTCAGGCTATGATATATATTTCCTCTTTTGTACATTTTAGAGACAAAACGGGATATATCATTTCAATTTTTGCTTTAAAAAACTGTTTTTCGTAGATCGTAAATATAAAAATGTTGCTTCAAGGAATTTATACATGCGCATTAATCATCATTTCTATGTTAAGCCATATTTGTAGTAAACAATACTAGTAAAATTTATTTTGCATTTTCAGAACCAATAATTACTGTGATTTTTGCTGTTATTTACATTGAATCCAACTTTATAAATACAATTAGGAAAAATTGGAAGTTATTTTAATAATAGTAATCCATATACAGAGTGAGGAAATGTCTAGAATGAAATTTTTTTCAGTTTTGTTTGATGTAGAAAGTCGTGGGAAATTGCGTTGGAAATTCTTTCAATAGAGAAATAGCTCTGCACCATAAATGTAATACAAATATGCAGATTGTAAATTTAACACAACATTTTTTCAGAGCTAGTTTTAATCTATATACATTGATATGCCATTATATTCTTTTTGTCTTGTATAAGACGGACGTTTTAGTGAAAAATAAAACAACAATATTTTCAATTTTTGATTTATAAATTTATAATTCAATTACTAGGCTTGAAAGTGACATGAACTATCATGTCACCTCTCTCTGAAATGCAGTTTGCAATGTCTATCCTCAGATTGAGTAAAAGCAATTTGTAAATAGTAGAGGGTATTTAAAAATAGAATTTAAAGTTAGTATTGTTCTGTTATTACCCTTATGATTGAATTTGTATTGCGGTTAGTCTGGTAAGATAACCTTTGTTAGTTTACTCTCACTCTACGAAAATAATAATTAATCCATATGCTATCAATAGAATGTTCCATTTCAATGATAGTTTAAGAGACAATAGGTAGACAATATTTTATTTAAGTAAGAGAAGATATAACATCTTATAAGATCAGGGTTGCTTTAACATCTGCACGTGCCAATTACGAGTTTATTATTAACCTTATTCTCATCAATACGTTAGCGACCGGTAGTAATTACTTTATTAGTCTTCTTTTTAAGTTTTATATATGTGTGAAGTGGTTTTAAATGATAAAGTTAACTTCTAAAGAAACCATTGAAATTTTAATGAGTTGCTGTTATGAAGAGAAAGAACAACACAAATGGAAGTACGCCATTTATCAACTGTCTGTATCCTGATAAAAAGTCAATAAATCCATCAAGTGTTCTAATGTTTTGGATAATTTCAATGAATCTGGCAGAGTTGAAGACAAACTTCGAAATGGAAGAACAGGAACCTTTTTTCTTATAGATTTCTACGACAATTTCAACTCTTCGTTATTGATTAGAAGCATTTCTACATAGTTCTTCTTCATTTCTATAGCAATTTTTTTCATAGTGTATAATTTAGTTTTATAATTTACCATTATAAAACTTACGTGATATTGTAATGTGAAGTGCACGGAGCAAATTAAACTTAGTTTATGTATGAACATTTTAGTTAACTTTTTTGTAGGACCTTAAATGCAACGATTCGGCCTTCATATAGCTTATAGATATAATTTTATATAAACTCTTTTGTGATTTGATAAATTCAGACCGTTATTTTCTAAAGAGATAAATTAGTGTGGAAACCGTAATCAACATTATGTAATTGCAAAAATCGATGATTTAAAACATTAATTGCTGGAAATAATTGCTGTGTTGACGCTTTTCTTTTACTTGTGTATATAAAATAAACAATTTATTAAAATAAATATAATATAACAGTTTTAATTTTTTTCTGTTTGTATTTATGTGTTTAAAAAATTGTTTTAATACTATTTTGCGAAATTGTCAATAGTTTCAAAATAGTTTAATCTGTCAGCACAATTTATATTAATCTCCTTTTTTTATCAAATAAACTAGATAGATAATTTTGTTAGAAAAATTCTGAATTGCATTTAAATTACTCAAAATAATACTTAAACAATATTTCGATTATTCTTGTCACTTCTTTATTGATTTAAAAATTTTGGTTTAAAAAAATACTTATGAATATGTTGAGTATAAAATTCTCTACAAGATAGCATTTGGTTTAAAAGTCACACATGTCATTGTTCAGTTACCATATGGCAATGAAGCTGAAAAAGGTTGTCCAATTCTTACTATAAATGTATACTTGAGTACTTTGACGTATTACAAAACGAAATCCGAAAACCCGATTTAAATAGGTCTGATTGTTTGCGCATAATACATTTTAAAATGTAAACTAATACATATTTATTTGTAATAAACACAGTAAGCCTAGTTTAGAATTTTTTTTAATAGAATAAACTATAAGCTACGTTAAACATATTAAATTACACGTACGGTTTTTAACAGTTTTGATTGGATTGGAACAGGCAGACTGAGAGTTGATGCTAGACTAACGAAACCTTAGAACACCTTCTGTAATATTGGTAAAATTCAGTTCTGAAATATATTTTAACAGTTTTAAGTTAGTATATACTATGTACTATGTGAAAGGAAATGGTCATATAATGAAATAAATACATTGTTTACCTTGTTATAGTCAAAGTAATTTATCATTCATGTGAAACACTACAGCGCTGTTTCGCCGATCGCGGTCGGCTTCATCAGGTGCAGGATTCAACACTTAAATGGAATATATCACTACATTAAACTAACACAAAGAACACAAATACAATATAATCAGCAATTCATTAAGTGATAAAATTTATAAGATCCATGTAATCTTGTAAATTATATTAGGAGGAGGTCATACAATTTTGTTTAACGCTAAAAGCTAGTATATTCTATTCGAGGCATATACCTTTTTGAGATCAATGTATAAGCTTTAACATATTTAAGTATGTATATCATTTAGTTAAAATTAATGTACATTTATCAGTTTTTTTCTCATAGGAGTTTAAAATTACCAGTTTCTGAGATATTTGTTATACAAAATGTATAAACCTATTTTAAATTCTAAAAGTATAAATTATTAGTGTTTTATAGGTACTAAAACACAACTTATTATTTATCTGTTTTATAGTTACGTTTTACAGTTTCATTCCAATATCAAAGTCTATTTTGTATATTCAAAATGATAAATTGTATTTGAAATGATCAGGTATTATGTTCGATGATTATAGTTAAAATAATTATATTTAGGTAATTACGCATTATAAATAAATTATAAAATGTTAACATGATTCTAATTAAATTGCCTACCCAATATTGCTGGTGGAAAAGTCACAAAATTAATAGTATGCAAAGGAAACTGTAAAAGCTGGTGCTCTTTGTTGTCATAGTAGATTTTGAATCAGACAACAGCCTCCTGGGTCTTTGGCAAGAGATGAGAATTTATATTGGACTATTTGTTTCATCACGTGGAAAATAAGAAACAGTGAGAGGTGGGATGAAATTAAATGATAGAGTTGAGAGTTTTTGTGCGGAACTGTTAGAGAAAAGGAAAGTAAAAGGGTAAAAAGATAAAAAATAATATTGACTAAAGAAAAGTTGTTTAGTTGTTAATTAATTAGTAACTCTTTTATTATGAAAATATTAAATATATGTACTCTAATTTTATATTTATTATTTAAATGTTTTTAACTTTAAAAGCTTTTGATCTAATGAAACTGACTTTTTTCAACACTGTCAACAAGAGGACTAATTAATTAAGCAATTATTACATTTAATTCAATATTCCAGGTGTTTCTTTATTTAAAAATACTATTTCTTCTTTTTGTCTTAAAGCCTTTCAATTATGTACGGTACAGTAAGAATACGGGGGAGGGGACGTGTTAAAAAACTTTCATCTACTATGAATACACCCTCCGAACCTGTGACAGTTCACTATTCCGAAATGGTTTATCAAAAACGTGCATCCTGCCAACTGAGTTACGTGTAATGCGAGGGCACAAAAAACCATTTAATATCTTATTTGAAATAATTTCGAGATTAAATTATAAAAATGACCCGAAAGTCTAAAGCTGCAAGAATAACAGCGAAATTGATGCTGTTTAATAAGTAAGTCACGCGAATATATTTTTTTACACAAAAAACCATTAATTACGTTTTAGTTGAAAATCACGATTTAGTCATGAATATTGTTCTTTTTAATTGTTCTGTTGTTATGGAAATTGAATATTTTTTAAATATCAATTTAGAATTTAACACGAGCGTTGCTAACTTGATTATCGTCAAATGATTCAAGTAGTCAACACGATTTTATTATAATTTGTTAGCGTCAAAGAACAAAATAGCCCGGTAAAATACCAGATTTTTATCTTTAAAAGATGACGTAAAATATATTCTGATGATTTAGTGCTAGGTTTAATAATTAAATTGCACTGAATACATAAATACATTAAATTTCTGTAAATTAAATTCTTGTATGACAATGGTTTTATTTATTTGAACCTTTAAATCTAAAAGTCACTAAAGTTGATAACTGAGACTTTAATTAAGGCAATAATGAGTAAGACAAGGCCTGGTCGCTCTCGATCGTTGATAAAAAAATCGATCTTGTTTAGAGGGGCAATTATGTACTTTAAAAGCAAGGTCTTATTACAAGATACAAGAACAACTTCCACCTGTGGGTGTAATAGTCATTTTCATTCGAATTTAATTTAATTAAATATTCATTTCCATGACCAGGGTTTGGCGTACCAAATATTTTATTTTTTAATTAATTATTTCATAATTATTTATGTGTAAATCTTAATTATATTTCATTAGACTTTTTATGAATAGTAATGTGGATTCTAAGAACGGCGTACTGATAATTACGAATCTTGTATTTAAAATAGTTTCAATTCACGTAAGCATACAAAATAGTATTATCAATTAGATTCAATTCAACTTACCAATATAATTAATTAAATAAATATTATTTATTTATCTATTGGATTTTTTTCATAAAAAACGCCTCTTTAAAAAAAAAATAAAAAATACCATTTAGAAAATTACTGAGATCAATACAACTCAAAAAGTATTAATTTAAAATTACCTCATATGTTTTTTGGAAGACCCCAATTAATTAAAACGTTCCATATAACTTTAATGGTAACTAATATGTAATGGTTACTAAAGTTAGTGCTGAAACATTGCCTAAAAACATATTAACTTACAAAGTTTAAGTTAGGTTAAACTAACTTCCTTTGGACTAAAATAAATTAAAAATCAATGAATAATCGTAAGAAAGTGTTAAGAAATGTTTTAAAATTTACTTTAAGACCGTTCATTCTTGTGGAATACGAATATGATGTTAAATATCACATGTAGGGTAGTGCGTTTTATTTTGAAGTAAACACTTTAACCGTATTTTTAGTCACGCGAAGTGGAGCGCTGATAAACATTTTCAATATTGGCATATTTTTAGAATAAACTTTCTACGGTTTAACCTTACAACTGAACTTTAAATATAATAAATGAACGGTTATTTTCTAAGATTCTTAAGATATGATCTACAAAAAGTATAAACAATAACAATACAGAGAGTTACTAGTGCGTACGTAATTTAAATTACAAATATTGAAATCCCATTCCTCCAACAAATAAAACATCATTTCATAAATCATTACTATGAATAAGAACATGGAATTCAATGTTAGTTACAATGCTTGCTTATAATGCTTATATATTGACAAAAAAAATTAACAATTTAAAACTCATAACAAATTAATGAGTTTCAAGAATAACGCCAAACTGTTTGAGGTAGTTTAACTAGAAATTGTTCACAATACAAATTGAAGTTCCCTGGAGAACGAAATGAAAATTAAAAAATACAAAACATAAACAAAAACAGAAGAGAAACTGACCGCTACAAAGAAAATTACATAAACTAAGATTATACGGAGGGGGTGGGAGTGACACGTGTTTTCTTTTTGTAAATAATTTTTTTAATCTTTTTCTAACAAAACAAAAAATAACTCAATATTCCATATATTTTACAAAACAATCCATACACATTTATAAGAAGACTTAGAATAATTAAAAACTACTCACACTTAAAATTGGTTGCATAAAGCCATTATAAAAGTTATTCAAACAGAACATAATTACATAAAGCTTCCAAAAGTTAAGTAATTCCCTACACATTCATACATGTACACAACCCAAAGTAACAAATCGAAATTATAAATACATCCTCTGCAGAATTATATATATATATATATATATATATATATATATATATATATATATATATATAAATTTATCACAAGTTAACAGAAGTAGGCCTATACACTTTCTTTGGTAAATGAGTTTTAAATGTTCTGTTTTATTTTCTGTATCGTTTGTTGAATATACTTTGTTGTAAGTTAACAATATAGGTACTGAAAATTTCATAATGCGGAAACTTATTTAGTTTATAGAAAATATAATATTGTTGACGAAGCAATATCCAATTTATTAGTATGCTCTAGTCATTTGCAGGTGTTATATTTCATTTCTGGGCGAAAAAGAAGAACATAGAATCACTTTAGTTTGGTTTAATCTTGTTAGTAAACTCCGGAGACTAGATCATTCAACTTGAAATTGTTTACATCTACAAAATTCAATAACAGAACCTGAACCCTTTATACAAAAGAGCATTATATGGACTTTCTTCTCCTTCATTATCTAATATGTGGAAACAAGCATCCGGTTGAGTTAACAAGAAACCAATCAGGTAGAATACTATCTTAAACCTAGGATTTAAAGTAACATTCCTAATTTAATGCTTTCAATAAATTCGCAATGATCGCACGCCCTGAATTTAATATTTTGTTAATTTTACTGGCTTATAGTAAATTTCTTAAAATTTACTTTTTCCTGGAACATTCATGGGAGAAATGAACATTTTTATTGTTAATGTTAAGTAAATGCAAAAAAAGTTCTTGAGAAATATCGTGTAACTTACCCAGCCCTATCATGCAATATAATTCAAGTAGATCCACTAAATTGAATGCACTACAGTTCGTTTCTTAATGTTTAAAAAAAAACGTTAAAACAGATTGGTAAATCAGCCATCTCATCCAGTATATGTAGTATAGGATAGGTTAAGCAGTTGTTATACAGGTTTTATGAACCTCTTAATTGTGTATATCACTACTTTATTGATAACGACTAGGCTGTAACGTGAATAATACGAGACTTGAACAATATTTATTTAATACCCCTTTTTAACGTTTTTAAAATAATGATTTACATTTTTGTTTTCCTGAGGCTATGAAAGGTAAGGAGTGGTAAAAAATAAAAGTAGACATATTTGCGGGTACCAAACCTACCCATACTTCATACACTTCGTAAGTAAAAATGAAGAGATTATTTTATCTTTTTGGGGATGGAAGGAAATGACTGAATATAAGTATTCGGTTATGGAGATAAGAAACTGCACTAAGGACAACTTGTGTCTATTTTTGTGTTACGTCGTTTGATGAAACACTCGTGTTATCGATAATTTTGTTTCAATATCATTTTATAAATAAGCGTTTATATTATCTTTTTCAGTACACAATGCATATCCGCACCGTCCTATTCATTTACTAATTGATTTAGTTATATTTTTAAAATTGAATGATATAACTCAAAAAGTGTAATTATTAAAATAATTTTTTTTTATGTTACATTTATTATTGAAAATCAAAATCTCAGAGTGAAAGGTTATACGTTTCTTAATGTGTTATACGAAATCTGAATTTGAATACCTGTTGTGTTATCAACATACACTTTTAAAACATTTAGTATAAATAATGAATTATTCGACGTTCATCGTCTATTTGGCAAAGTAACGGCGAAAAATTTAAAAAAAGAAACTCTAAACTTTAAAAAAGAATAAATTCATAGAGATATTTCGACTTTCCACATTCTATATTGTTTTATTTATTAAATATATTAAGATATTTAATTACATTTGGAATTCTTGCTCTCACAACAAAAATCAGAAATAAATAGTTTGAAACAGGTTACTAATAATAGTATAAAAAACACCATAGTTAAATTTGATTATTTAACAATTTAATATTTACAGTAAAAACACATAGTCCCACAAATCACAATTTTTTTACCAACAATATTTTTTATTAACAAATTTCATTAACTATAAGTAATTGTTTGTATTTTTTTCTTCTTTCTGATCAATTAGAATATATATTATCCATTAGGAATTATTCTATAGTAAAACATTTTTCTAGTCACAACTATTCTTTGTTTAAAAGCTGATTAGTTTTTACATTTTTAGTGATTATCTAAGGCATGTGAAAATAAAAGGAAATATATCAATGGTAAAAGTTAAAACGATTCACAGGAACACATTGTGAGCTTCTCACTATTTTAGATTGGTAAAAACACAAAGGGTCAACAAATACTGATAGAAAAAAAAGGTAAAGAGCCCATTTGAAAGTAAACAAAACTAATAATAAACTCAAATTATATTACAACAATCTTTAGTATTGTAAATACTTTTTTATTATCCTGTTTTGCATCGCTACTTTACACTACCCTTCCTCCCGTAATGCAATAAATTAATTCAATATTTTAAATAATTTATTCAGTGAAATTTTGACTTAATTACGTTTATTTAGTGAAAATTAATAACAGATAATAAAATATAATTAGGTATTTATTTTATAAAACTGAAATTGAATACTGGGTGAGTTATAACATATATACACTTATGTCAGCTAGCAAATCTGATCACTTATTTCGAAATGTACTTTGGTAATATAAAAAGACTAGCTGACATACCCGTGCTTCGCTACGGAATACTACATTATCTATTTAATTCAATTAAAATCTTAATACAATACCTTTTGTATGTTTACTTTTTTTAATCTTTAAAGTGTATGGCTCTTAGCGTTACCCGAGAAACACCACAGGGAGGTGGCCATACGTCGTTTCTCATGTCAAGTCCGGGTCAGGGAGTTTTCAATATTAGGCAGATCCCCTAGCCTACTGCCGTAAACATTAAGTTGGGAGTTTTAATTATTAGGCAGGCCCCCTTGCCTACTGCCTTCAACATCAAGTTGGGGAGTTTTAATTATTAGACAGGTCCCCTTGCCTACTGCCGTCAACACCAAGTTGGGGAGTTTTAATTATTAGGCAGGTCCCCGTGCCTACTGCCGTCAACATCAAGTTGGGAGGTTTTAATTATTAGGCAGGTCCCCGTGCCTACTGCCATCAACGTAAAGTTGGGGAGTTTGAATTATTAGGCAGGTCCCCTAGCCTACTGCTGTCGACATCAAGTTGGAGAGTTTTAATTGTTAGGCAGGTCCCCGTGCCTACTGCCGTCAACGTAAAGTTGGGGAGTTTTAGTTATTAGGCAGGTCCCCGTGCCTACTGCCGTCAGATGGAAATGGTAAACATTATGATCTCATCCTGAATTTGATAACTGGCCTATTCACTGCAGCACTTCACGGTAAACTACATTGGAAGTTTCACCTTCCGGTTGCAAAATAAATAAATTTTCATGTGAGCTGACTCTGGAGCAGGCGACATACAATTGGCCGTGGGAGAAACAATCATTCCGCAAATCAACACCAGCTATCTTCAAAGTCTGACCTTGGGATTTACTGATTGTCATAGCAAAACATACTTTGACAGGAAATTGTAGACGTTTGAATTCAAAGTGGTAATCCGATGGAATCAAAGGGATTCGCGGAATGAAGACAGTTTCCCCCTGGCCTACACCAGTGATGATTGTGGCTTCGATCACATGCTTATGGAGAGTCTTAACTTGGAGTCTGGTGCCATTGCACAGTTTTGGAGGATTGATGTTTCGAATCAGCATGATAGGTACTCCCACCTTGAGGCGGAGGCTGTGAGGAGGAATCCCTGGTGGGTTTAGTGTGTGGAGGAACTCTACAGGGTAGTTGACTGTTTCCTCTAACTCAACAACACAATCAACTGATTCATACTTCATCTCCTCTAATGGTAGCAGCTCTAAGAGAAAGTTGTTAATATTTGTTGCTGACTCATTTGTTGGTGTAAGTATTGCCCTTTGTTTTAACCAAGATGGATCAATGATGCTCATACTTTTCAAATTAGGATAAATGTGCTCAGTGAAGGATTCTATTTGGCTATCAATAGTGCAGAGATTGTGTGGAAGTTTGACTTTACCATCGTTTTCCTTTAATTGACCATTTCCTATTTGTAGAAGAAGATTTGAAAATTGTTCAATCTCTGAATGACCCATTAACTGTACCCTCATATTAACATTCAAATATAGAGTTTTTACTCTTGGCCATAAGTACGATGACTTAAGACATGCCTTCACCTCATCGGCGCGAGTTCCTCTTGGAACGATAGGCAAGGTCTGTCTAAAGTCTCCTGCTAAAAGTACAGTCACTCCACCCATCAAGTTGTTGTTATTTCTTAAGTCCTGTAAGGTTCTATGAAGTGCCTCCAACCCTCCCTTGTGTGCCATGGTATTCTCATCCCACACAATCAACTTACAAAGCCTCAAAACATGGGCCATGTCACTCTGTTTAGAAATATTGCAGGTTGGAGTTTCATGGCGGTTGAGGTCCAGAGGTAACTTGAAAGTGGAGTGCGCTGTTTTTCCCCCAGCAAGTAAGGTAGCGGCAATTCCAGAAGAAGCGACAGCTATTGCAACATTTCTGTCTTTTCTTATTCTAGCCAACAATAAGTTAATGAGGAAGGTCTTCCCAGTGCCTCCCGGAGCGTCCAAGAAAAATAGTTGTCCAGTCTCACAGTGAATACTGGTTATCAATGTATCATATACATTCTTTTGTTCACTATTAAGTTTAGGCTCGTTTTTTTGGACCAACTCTGATAATTCAGCTATATCATGGGAAACCTCCCTCAGTAACTCACGGTTGACTGAGTCAACAGTTTCGTTGCGAGAAGGAGTAGGCAGGCCATACTGGAGTAGGTGGTGGCCAGATATAGCAAAAACCATATCCTCCAATAGAACCAAGGTTTTGTTATACACCACAGCCACATCAGGCAGCACTCCCTCTTGAAGCTCCTTCTGAAGGTTCATGGCTACATCCTCCGACATGCTTTCTTTGTAGTTTTCCCAAAGTTTGAGGGCATCAGCAACTTGACAGAACACTAACATCACTGAAAACAATTCTCGAATCTTGTGTGGAAAGTTGGAGATGGCGGCTTCTTCGAGAGTGTGATGCCAGTGATTGTCATCCTCCAGTAATCCCAGTGCTCTGCAGGCTGATTTAAAAGAGGGGTGAACTACTCCATCAACCTTTTTCAGATCACTGAAGCATGTGGGTCCTCGAACCTCATGGAGTAAAATACGGAGATAGTAGCACTCTCCATTCAAAGGGTGCACAGTGTAAACCCTACCTAAAACATCGTCCTGTTTTACTCCAGAGTGTCCGGGAACGCTCTTACCTTGCTTTCTTCTGGAAAACTTGTTATTCTTCCATACATAGAAGGCTGGAACTTCACTGTACAATAGTGTCCGAGCAAAAGAGTCTAATTTACAGAGATTAAAAAATGCCAATAAAGTTGTCTTAGGTGGATTTTTGGCCTTATCTCCAATGTTGTCCGGGCTAAAGTCCACTCTTTGGCCGTTTTCTAGGTGGACTGAAAGATGCATGACGGGTGGATACCTATCATGGATCGGGAAGCAGAATATCCGCCAAACAGCCTCTGAACTACTGATGTAGCGACCCGACTCGTACCGTGTAACCTCATCAAACTCGTTCTGTAGACCAAACGCTGCCTGATCACTACCCTTGTTTACGTACTTACATATATATTTTATAGATTTTATGGAGTTACATATTTCAACGTTGATGTGAGCCTCAAAGGTGCGTGACAGAACAGGGTTGTACGGCACTACCCACCTGTTATCCAAGTCAACGTCTTTCACCTTCACTGTAAATCCCCCGTCAGTGGGAGAGCGCCTGCGATACAGTGGGTAACCGTCTTCAGCAGTCCGCGTTTCCTTGGTGAGAGGGCGAGGGTATCGCTTGCTGCAAGAGCCGTTCACCATACACGGAGAATTTCTGTTGAGGTTTCCTCAGGGGCCATGTACCATGGCTGACTTCACTATTTCATGCAGTGTGGGATCTAGAGTAGGGTCCGGTATTTCAGCGCTAATGACATTATCAATTTGGCTGGGTGTAATGTTATTGGTAAGCCACAGTAGGATGTGAACGTGAGGCAGCCCACGCTTCTGCCATTCTACTGTATACATGTAACACCTAGTTGGCCCGAAAATACAGCCTTTTCGAAGTAACTGGACAATTTTTTTTACTTTTATATGAAACACTCGCGCTATTACGTCGTGCCTAGAATGAGGAGCCTGTCCAACGTGTAACTGTTCCTGTAATTCAGACCACTTAGGGTTACATGTAAAGGTGATAAATAAATCAGGTCTTCCGTAATGGCGCACGTAAGTCATAGCGTCTTGTGTCCTCTCGTGCATGTAGCGAGGCCCCCCGGTAAAACTGGAAGGTAAGACCACTAATTTCCCTAGCTCTGACACTTGCCCATCACGTTTATCGACGGCATCTCGCAGATGCACATACTCCTCAACTCGTAATTTACTCTGGTTATGTCTCAAGAAGTTCAATCGTTCAGTTTCAATTTTAGCAAACATATCAGTTAAAAACTGATTTAAGAGACTGCGATAACGTAAAATTAGGTTTTCTTTATCTTCTCTTTCCATAAGTATAAATGCATAGAAAGTGGAAGCCGATACAGTTTTCTTCAAAGCAACTTTGGTGGTCGGATCAAGCTGAGGTATGTTAACGGAGTAACCATCTTCCCCACGGCAGAATATGAGTGGATACTGTAACGCATCGTAAGCACGGTGAGTCTCACTTATGCGCACCAGTCGTGTATCTCGGCTGTGGAGTATGATGTCTCGCTTTTCAAACATTTGACCTACGATCACCAAAGCCACTTCTTTTGTTGCGGGTTTGTTGTACCGACCTCTATGTGCACCTGCGGGTTTTCTGTCAGCTGTTATTACCACCTGAAACCCTTCGTTTTTTGGTGCAATCTCCATCGCCATTTTAAAGTCCCTAATGTATGGATTTGTCTCATGTAATATTTTCTGGAGTTCGCTCACTAACGACGGTTTTACAGAAGGTGCATTATTGCACCGTAGCTGACACTCTTTATCCTCATCACCAACAAAGTATATTTGTAAAAATGCTGGCTCCCGCTCTGAAGAAGGTAAAAGACTCCCGATTAGATGATACACCTGCCCCTGAACTTTAAAGGTTGGCATAAAGTTGCCTTCTTTAATCTCTTTTCCTCCAAAGGAAGTCATTTGAAAGCAGTTATTGTACTGCCTGATGTTTGAGAGAAAGTGTTCAGAAAGAGGGTGATTGTTTGTCAGAAGAGCTTGTAGGAGCTCTGGCATTGGCTGAGAAGAGGGCAGATGGACTTTTCCGTTAGCACAGCACAGACCAGGACTTTCATCTTTCCATTTTCTAGCTTTACACCACTTACATGTTGTCATGCAACCTAAGGCAACAGTCTTATCTTTGTTGTAATCAGTATCGCTATTGTATTTGAATCCCGACATTGATTTAACATACCATGGCAACAAATTTATTTCACTTCTCTTGACACTGTATTTTTTTACCGCACTTATGTTTACCTCGGGATTTTTCTCACTATATCTTTTTACAGCCGCCTGATTTATTGTAGGATTTTTCTCATTGTATTTTTTTACAGCCGCCTGATGTATTGTAGGATTTTTCTCACTGTATTTTTTTACAGCCGCCTGATGTATTGTAGGATTTTTCTCACTGTATTTTTTTACAGCCGCCTGATGTATTGTAGGATTTTTCTCACTGTATTTTTTTACAGCCGCCTGATGTATTGTAGGATTTTTCTCACTGTATTTTTTTACAGCCGCCTGATGTATTGTAGGATTTTTCTCACTGTATTTTTTTACAGCCGCCTGATGTATTGTAGGATTTTTCTCACTGTATTTTTTTACAGCCGCCTGATGTATTGCAGGATTTTTCTCACTGTATTTTTTTACGGATGCGCGATTGACTTCAGGATTGTTCTCACTATATTTATTTACTGCTTGCCTGTGACGTTTTGTACGATTAATATTGGAAAATCGCTTACGCCTTTTCTTCCCCCGTCTCTTGTTTGTTTTAGAACAATTTACGGAGGGGTGATCTGAGACAGTAGTATTAGATATAGTAAGGGAATTTACTGGAGACGGGGATGAGGAGTGTGGGAGATCAGTGGGTGAGAGGTTGGCAGGGTCCTGGATTTCCCCAAGATTAGCCTCCACATTCACATTGTCAGACGCCAGAGAGGAATCAGGATCTAAGGGAATAAGGACGTCAAAGTGGCCTGCTGTCAGTGGCCCAGTAAACCTTAGTCTTTTTATTCCCTCAACCGGCTGCCCGAAACTGGTTAACAGAGTTTGGTCTGTGTAAACCTGCAGCTCATAGGGGAATATTTCAGAGGCTGCTTTTATTTCACATGTTGTCCCAAAAGTTCCCGGTTTGCTCATATCAGCCATATATTCTGCCTTTGTTCTGTAAATGCCCCCCGTCCGATTTAAGGTGAATGGTTTAAATCGGCACCAATTGTTAGTAACGTGCTGTACAACACTGGTCCGAACTTGGAAACCTTGTGAATCAGTGCCGTATACGAAGTAAGCCAAAGATGAGAATAAGCACTGACCATCAGGATTGATAGGCAATACATGGTGGGGAGTAGGCACCCCATCCACGTTGATGACTTCCATAGTGAGAAAGTAGAGATATATAAATAGAAAGACAATAGAGAGAAATATAAATATTATATGTATCAAGTAAAAGGGAAAACGGAATCAGTCTTGCCTAAAATGATCAAAATATATTGACGTATAGAACAGAACTGAAGTGAACAGAAGTGTGTAGAGGTTCAGGAAAAAACAAAGCAAGTAGCAAAGTCTGTAGCTAGACTGACTGGTAGGGGGCAATGTAGACCCCTTATCAGCTGATACCTGCAGCCTACTGATAAGGCCACTTGCAAACTGTGGCGTGCAGTCCTAGGCCTTGTCATGAGTGTTCACAATGATCAAAAACCGCTGTAGTTGTTCATCTAAATAACAGCCACCGAAAAAATGTATTAATAACAAATATATGCGTTTGACTGAAAATATTGTAATAGGGGTGTTAGCTACCCTTCGAGTAAAAGGTTTTCAAACCCTTTCTTAGTACGCCTCTAAGAACTTACCCGAAACCATGTACTGAATTTCAGAACTCTAGGTTTCGTGTTTAAATACAGTGAGAATAATACATGTTTGCCGAATTTCACGTTTGTACGCTTCATAGTTTACAAAAAATAATGTATTTTACTTTTCGCGGTTTTTTCGCGATTTCCGCGGTTAGACCTGGATTTTTTTTAAAAACGTTTCTTAGCGAGGACCTAGACGCCAGGAGGAACATGTTTGCCTAATTTCACGTTTGTACGCTTCATGGTTTACAACAAATTATGTATTTTACTTTTCGCGGTTTTTCGCGATTTACGCGGTTAGACGCGGTTAGACCTGGATTTTTTTTAAAAACGTTTCTTAGCGAGGACCTAGACGCCAGGAGGAACATGTTTGCCTAATTTCACGTTTGTACGCTTCATGGTTTACAACAAATTATGTATTTTACTTTTCGCGGTTTTTCGCGATTTACGCGGTTAGACATGGATTTTTTTTTTATAACGTTTCTTAGCGAGCACCTAGACACCAGGATGAACATGTTTGCCGAATTTCACGTTTGTACGCTTCATAGTTTACAAAAAATAATGTATTTTACTTTTCGCGGTTTTTTCGCGATTTCCGCGGTTATACATTGAATTTTTCAAAACCGGTTCTTAGTGCGCGTCTAGGACCTATGAGGAAGCTGTGTACCAAGTTTCATTGTAATCCGTTCAGTGGTTCCTGAGATTTCGTGATCAGTGAGTCAGTCAGTCAGTCAGTCAGTCAGTCAGTGAGTGGGTTTTGGCTTTTATTATTATAGATAATGTCAATCTAGATATTGAATTTTGTAAGAAAGTTACAATTTACCATTACATATACAATGTGATAAAAAAAGTATTACACGGTTTGTATTTAATAGTAAATTGCACCTTTTTCACCTATAGAGCATCACAATCCATTATGGTTGTTTAAAAAATATTGGTATAATTAGTTTCTATTGTATTTAATAAAAATATTGTCAGGTCAAATGATAATAATTGGTAATTAAAAATAATATATTAGTCACTCATTTAATTATACGATATAATATATATCGACTCAGATATTTACTGAGAAAACAAAACAGTTGAGTAGAGCACAACTATTTTTATTGAGTATAGTTTTACTTTAATTATTATCATATTTTGAGTAAATTTAGATTAGTTTTACTTAAATATACTTCTATTAAATTTTCTTTAGCAATTTTCGTTTTTACTGCAAGTACATTATATACTTAACTATTTAATTATTTGTAATTTCTGGGCGACATCAACTAGAGGCACATTTTAAGTTTGTGATCAAAGATAAAGATTTATAATTAATTTTCATTACTGTTGAGACCGATGGTTCTTGGTGGAATTCCATGTTTTTTTTACACAATTTTTTTATTTTGTAATATCCACTTTTTATTAGTCTAGCCGACCAATGGTTTCGCCTGCATAGGCATTGACGAGGCTGTATTACAGACTGAATACAGCCTCGTCAATGCCTTAATAGACGAAACCATTGGTCGGCTAGACTAATAAAAAGTGGATATTACAAGATAAAAAAATTGTGTTTTATTATATTTAAAATTAATGTAAACAAATCTCCGAAAAATATCCCTTGACATGAGACAGTCTGTGTTTGATAAAAATACTTAAATTGAGAGTTCAAACTTAGAAACCCAAACTATCTTAGTAATATGTTCAATAAATTAAGCACCTATTGTAAAATGAACAATGGTGTACACTATTATTAAAAATATAATTATATTGAGATTTATAGTTTATTTGTTGTAGCTCATGCATATAAAATGATGTACTTGTTACTTTCATTTCAAAATTACGCTTCAGGAAGTATCAAATATTATAACTCTGACATATATAATCTGCTTATAAATTAGCTATACTTTTTGCCTAAATAGTACATAAGTTAAGATCCTGTAAACTGAAGAAGAAAAAAACATTTATGATGTATTGCATAGTTGTTGTAATATTCAAACCACACTAATGGCAGATTTAAAATGTAATTATTTGTAAAACAGAACCTTCTTGAGAGGATAATTCAGATTCAATTAGATTTTTCTATTTTGAGTTTTCATATGTTCAAGTAATAACCCTCATCTACGACAATGGTTTGTATTAACTATTTCTTAATTGTAATCCAATTATAAATATTCACAGCACAATATGGATTTTAGGTTTGGGGATATTTGGAGAAAATGTTCAAGATATTTAAATGTGTATACAAATTTAATATGGCTTTTAAAATCCTCAGATTTAATTTAGTACACCTAAAATGCAAATAAAATACCATGTGGTCTATATAGTACGCAAAGACGAATATATAGGAAAGCAGAAAGTATTTTATTTAGTGTCAGATTTGAATCACTAAACACACTATATTGTAGGGTAGATGGCTTATGAAAATAATTAAATATTAATTAAACATTATTATGACCGGAAGCGGAAGAAAGTGTGTGTGGATTGCCTAAGTTAAACAGAGTAAATCTATAAATAGAAATAAGTAATTAATAATAATAATAATCATTATCCTGTTTTATTGACACTACTAAATAATACTCGTATTTCTTTCACCAAGTTACGTTTACGATACATTTATAAATATGTAGAAAAACTTCCCAAACAGTTTGTGTGTGTGTTTTAATGTCAACAGCTAATATTTGGATTTAATTTATGCAACTGTTATTATCTAACCTATGAATTATTTCAACTCAAGCTTGAAGTTATTTCTTCAGATCATCATAGTTTCAGAATAAACAAAACTTAAGTCAGATACAGCGACACACCACAATAGCAGTAATAATCCAGCTTTGTATTTACAACTTAACTTGTGCTACATTTCGCAAGATAACGTGATAATACTGCGGTTTTAAATTGCTAAAGTTTCACGTTGAAACACAGATTGAGTAAAGCTGACTTGAAATATCAGTTGTATGTCTGACTCAATTACCCATGTATTTACACAATTAGTCACTTTAATGCATGTCACACGGTATTTAAACGGATAGTTTAAATGACTATGATTTCTCACTGTTTTAGGGCATCATGTTCCTCTTATATTAACTGGAAGATTACTCTTAATATGATAATCTTAAACGGTGATAATATATAACTTGCTAGTAAATCGGTATTAGAAAACGTGACAATGCACTGTTTATCTTTACTTTGTATCTAAATATGCGTAGTCAATATCAAATTTCCCCGTATTTGAAATTATCAGTTCGAAAGGTTTTGAGCACCAATACTTTTCTTTAAACGAATTGGATGAATTGGGAAAATGTTTAATACACATTCCTTCTTTTTATTAGCTGATTTAGTTTCCTTAGTATTATACAGTAATTACGACGTTGGCTTTTAGCTGTTTTTATATGTTTTCTCCTCTATGGATACATTTTTGTATGATGATTTCGTAGTATGGACAAAACTTTTGACTGAGAACTAAGATTTATTGTGCACCTTGATCAAATACAAAAGGGTAAATATTTGTGATAATACCATACATATTTTGTGTGCTGTTTTTGGTGATTATTTTTAAAGAAAATTCGTCAGTTTGTGAAGATGGTATTAACTATTTTTCATACTATTACGAAATGCGTACAAGAACAATTCATATTAAGTGAAGGAAAATATAATCTTCTTCTTTTCTTTAGGTCTTCATCTTTCGGCTTCGTTACATATTTATTTTTTTCAGGTGCCAGGATACTTTCATCCTCTGACTTCGCTTCTCCTTTCAGTTAATCCAGCCTATTTTTTATTTTTGTGTATTTTCTTTATCCATGGATGAGTGTCTTCTCCTTCTTCTAAAGCAAAAGTTACTTAGGTATTCTGTATATCAGTCCATTATTTTTATGTGTCCATAAAACGTCAACCACGTTTAGTCATTGCTGTCTTTATTTATTAATTCTTCAGAGTTCCTGATTTGTTTATAATGGTATATAAAAGTATATACAGTTGTTTTCGTGGGATCCAGTAATTATCCCAAAAATTGCCTCTCTTTCTTTTTCATGACTATTATTTATTTTTATATATTTACCAATTGCATGATCGATTGTGTGTGGGTGTGTTAGTTGCATTGAATCTTTTAGTTTAGGAAACAACAACTTCCAAACTTGAAATAAAATAAGAAACCTGTGTAACATCTTTATAAAACATATGATATCTAGGAACACTTTACTAACGTATTCAAATGTTAATAATATTGTGTGGTTTATGTATTTATAATTTTTACCACAGGTAAACAACTATGTTCATAAAAAATAGTTTGTTAATAAAAAATGGTCGTTTGAAATAAAACTAGATCGAGCAAAAACTATATATTCCGTCATGCCTTAAAATTATTTGAATTTTTATTTTCACACAATAAATAGGTATAAGATATAATATTGAACCAATTAATAGAATTTTTTCAGCAAGTTTGCAAGCTAAATGGCAACTCAATTGGTTTAACGATACACATTGAAGGATAATTAGTAAATTCTACAAGGACAAGCCGAAAGGCGTACAACTTTGTAACCACTAAGCCCTAATGGAAACAAAGTTTTGAATTGAAATCTCTAAGTAGAAACAGATGTCGTTTGCTTTGCCTTCACACAGATGCGTACATGTTCTATCGATTAACATTAAAATATAATATATCCAACAGAATATCCTTGTATTATATTTATAAATTATCACACCTTTTAGTAAATTGTTTTTAATATTTGTCATAGTAATAAATATATTTTGAATATAAAACAAACAGTTCACAAATTAAATTTATATTCATAGTGCCTTAGTGTGAATTTTTTAAATTTTATAATTAATGAGTAGAAGCTTGTGAAACTGTTCCTCAGACTAATTATTCATTTAAGGATTTCTTGAAAGTATATAATTTTAAAAAGTAAAAAAGCAATAACATAATTTAGAAATATCTGTCACAAAATCCCTCTGTGTTATTATATTCAATGAAATAAAAACAAGCTCAAAAGCAACAACACAAATCAACGTTGTAGATGAGTATATATTGAAGAGTCTCCACTCGCTTCGCTCATGTCAGAGTTTCGACAGTTGTCGAGTAGTCGCCAGTACAGTAGTCTGCGCCAACTCAGGTAGTTGTAGTTGACGGGGGATGGAGAGGAGCTACTTTTCTACAAACAATTGGTTGCTCATTCTTCCACCATGATATCTCACCACATATCTTTAGTCTGCAATGAAACATTACTTTAGCCTGACAGTGATTACGTACTAAATCTCTATTTTTTGCTTCCGTTGCGAGTGAAGTTAATTTTTATCTTTGACTTTAACTTGTACATTTTATTTGCAAACTTTCTAAAATGGGATAATTTCTTTTAAAAACAAAATTGGAGGGAAGGATTAATTCATAACCAGAACTGTATTTCAAATCTATAAACAAAATTCTTCATATAAAAAACTTTTAAACGTTGTACTTTGATATTTTACATTTAACAGTGTTTACAATTTACTACCTTTAAACTTATCGTAATTTATATGATAATTACACAATGTTCAATTTCAATTCGCTTATTTACACTTTAAGTATACTTAATATATCTTAAATTAAGTAGAATGTATTATTCCTTAACTTATATCTAGGGACAGGAAATTATTGTGGTGATTATTAGAAAAAAAAGTAACGAATCTTTAACTTTTGTCATTCACTGGATGACTTTTATCCTTTCATCGTATATTTTACAGAAGGAATAAACTTCACAACCATCATCTTGCGATTATATGATATTCACACGTATAACTATGGAAGAAAGTAATAATCATACTAACTTGAGTGAACTGCCTTAATCAAAATTTAACACATTCTGTTAGTAACTTTTGTACCAACAAGGGGTGGCGAGTGTTTACTCGGATAATTACGGTTATAGAGGCTGTACAAGTTGACGCAATAACTTTACAATTATTGCAGTTATAAATTTTCGATATAGACACAGTTTGTAACGTAAGATCATTTGTGTGTATATCTTCTAATTTATTATTTATGTATTTTAATTTTTAACTCTAATATTATAAATTACAAATACATGTTGAGAGACAAAAACTCAGCCATAGTTGATTTGGATAAGTCAATAGGCGCCCTAATTGCGATATCTCATTACATTTTGGAATTTCTGATTCTATAACTAACTGTAGACGACTACACAATTACTATTAGATATACAATTTAAACTACAGTAAATTTTATTATATTCATCAATTTAACGTACTGTATTATAATAATCACATGTTCTATATATGGCGTAAACAATTTAAAAATAATTACTACACAATTCTAAAAGGTCTATCACAAACAGAATTAAATAGTTTGTGATAGACCTTTTAGAATTGTGTAGTAATTATTTTTAAATTGTTTACGCCATATATAGAACATGTGATGATTATAATACAGTACGTTATATTGATAAATATAATAAAATTTACTGTTCATATTTAAAATACTTTCATGAACAAGTACAGATACAAGTATATCGACCATGAGTTTACATTTTAGTAGTTTTCTATACATTTAATTCATTTTTTCTTTCTCAAAACTATTAATTCCTTAATACATTAAGTAATTCGTTAAATAAAACAATTGACACAAAATGAATATATGCATATTGTGTAATTTATTTTATACACTTTTTAATTCAATATGAAGGGCTAGTGGGAAAAAGGAGCCAAGTCACTTTTTTTTTTTTCACAAAATTAGTTATTGTTGGATTGTGGTAGACCTGGCTGAGTACTTCACATTCATATAAAGTTTTGTTGGGAAAATGGGTCTAGTCACTATTAAATAATAGATTGAAAATAATACCCTAGCGGGAGGAAGGGTCAAAATTAATCTTCAAAGTGCTCTCCTGAAAAGTTTGATAATACTGACTTGGCCCCTTCATATTATATAAACAGTTTTTCAGGTAAATACGTGAACCAATAAAAAGTTTTGAAAACAGTTTGTATGTATCCGAATGAATGTTAAAAAAAAACTCATAACAGTTTCAGAGATACTTGTCTTACCTAATACGTAACATTAAATTTACTTCGTTTGTTGATTTAACTTTAATGGCAACTCTTATAATTTATTAATATTTTGCAATAATTATTTCGTTAAAAATACCACTCAACTTACATTAAAACACATATATTATAAATCAATGATAAATTTATTCATAACGTACATACTGATTAGAATATTATGCATTTTATAGAACTGGAGAAAGAAATGTATTTTTATTTTAACTGTATGAATTACTAAAAAATAGATCTCACGAGATGGACTTAGTTGGAGGTTCCACGATAATTATTCTAAGAAACTCGTTTCTCCTTAGTTCACGCTACCAGACAAAGGGGCTCTACTCATAATTTTCGCAATAATCGGAAAAAACTATGAAGGTGAGAAACTAAGATAAGCCAATATCCTATCTCTGTTTAACAAAGCGGCAGCTTTACTTATTACTAATATGTGTGCTGCGCTCATTTTGTTGCCTAGCCTAAATGCAAGTTTAATGATTTTGTTAATATTCATTGAAAAACATTTATTTGAAATGCTCATCTAGGTATGTTTGTTTTAAATTACTGTCAATATAATAATAGTTATTGTATTACAAATTATAATGTCACATCCGAAATAAACAGATATATTGTGACCTGTTTCTGGCCGTCAGTTCAAATCAAACCCGGATAGGTTTAAGCTTATAACTAAACCTTTTAAGTCTCTTCACACTGAACAGGTTGATCCTCTTATCCTTCCTGTGAATAGAGAACTGATTTAGAACCAAAATGTGGCCATCTGGTGTCAGACCTGCATGAGGAATTATGTGTACCAAATCACTACTGTAAATGCTGGATGTTATACCTGTACTCCTCAGTAATAAATTAACTTTCATGCTTCGATGCCCTACTGTTTTTTAACTGACATTATCTACTACTAATTATGTTAAAATTACTATCCTTTCTGTTCCGTACCTCAATCATCACAAGTAATAAAATCAACTACAGTTTAATTTCACACTTTAATGTGATGTTTTATGTATTAATATATAAATACCTGTTATATATATATATATATATTATTTCATGGCTTAGTTTCTACTTAAATATGTTATAATTGTTGAAATGGCTGATAAAATTAAAAAATTCTTATTAGACATTTTGTCATACGATTTATTTATAATTATTGTGGTTTTAAAAGGTTCGGTTTAAGGTGGGAGTGCACC
Organism: Aphrophora alni; assembly: GCA_963513935.1. Taxonomy (NCBI): domain Eukaryota; kingdom Metazoa; phylum Arthropoda; class Insecta; order Hemiptera; family Aphrophoridae; genus Aphrophora; species Aphrophora alni. The sequence goes on along the minus strand of OY740771.1, from coordinate 82,634,738 downwards.
GTATACTAACTTGACTTGATTTGACCAAACTTCTCAGTTTCTATTGAAAACGGATACGCAGCTTACTGGCTGGACTTGACCTGACAGACAAAATAAAAGTAAAGACTTTCATTTATTAGTGAAAGTCTATAACACATAATTAAATTTTATAAAAAACTTATATTTTATTTTATGAAACATGAAATTGAAAACCCGGTGTGTTTTAACTTTAAATTTATAACATTTAACATAACTTTTGGCCGTCAATTCGTATTATACAAAGTAATATAATGAAATAAAATAACAAATTGACAATCTAAACATTGAAAAAGTTAGTTTGAATATTGACGTTTTGTATTTGATTCATCATTGTTAGAATTTAATGGAACTTTAATTACGTTAATGAAATATAGTGTATCAAGTAGAAGATGAGCAGTCTGTAAATTATTGTTACCTTTTGCCTCTATAAATAAATTACAAGTTCATTCTTGTCATTTCATTATTTGTTTGCATTAAAGTCACGACTGCAACAAAAACAGACAGAGCGCAGAAATGTTTATATTTACAAATATTTTTAGTTAAATGTTAAATTTGTTTTTATTAGTTCTGCTACACTCTATTATATCAACATTTTTATTAATTCTTTACAAAATATATTTTGTATATCAAGCTTGTGAAATAGTCTTTGTAGTAGGTTTTACTCGTTTATCTTGTAAAATTGTGAATTATGATCCAGGATTTTGAAATAAAACGTAAAAATAATAACAAAAACGTAAAATTTACAAACAATCTTCCTGAAGCACTTTATTGACGTCTGGAAATCATAGCATACCATGGAAAAAAATAGATATTAATTATGAAATTGATAATATAAAATAGACAAATTATAAAATGAAAAAGGGTTATAAATCTAAATGTATGGTGGATGAAAATAGTTTCTAAATGTTTCCTAAACATATTAAACTAAATTTCAGATTATGTTTGATGGTAATGTAAAGTTATATTTTGTATTTCGATGTATAAAATGAATTAGCAAAAGTGTATGGAACAATTTTCTATTGTATATATTGAGACTTTAATAACATATAATGACGTTTTGCAGTAGGGAATTTAATAATATTGTACTTAAATTATATATCTAACTTCTTGGAGAATGAAGGAGAAAATCAGTGAACATATAACTAAGTTTTTCAAAGTTACGATTTTGAAAACAAATTATACAACTAACTTTATTTATTATTTGACTAACGAACCTAAACTCAATAATTTTATCTGCAAGATAATGTTGTTGTAACGTAAACTTCAAACTGTAAATTAAAGTAATTACACGTACATACAAAACTGTTCCACTAAAACTTTTAATCTTACTTTTAATGTTCAACATTTCCTCAAATGCACATTTTTACGATTATTATTATTTTAATCTTTTAGAATTTGCAACGACGGGTATCTATCAAAAGTAACTATCAATGTGCGACAACCAAAAGCGTATATTTAAGTATATATGTTTAAATTATTTTAATCTTTATGCATCATTTAAAAAAAAATCAAATTCCCACACTCCGATATTTAAATTAACTCTAAACTCGAACAACCAATGAAATATTCCAGTACCCATCGTGTCATGATAGCTGCGTAACAAGTACCTTATTCAAGTGACTTCTAGCATACATATACAGTAGATTTTAATTGAGATTAAATTAATACATAGTTGAGATGAATACAAAATTAATTATTTAAACTATTGGTGTGTCAGCTGTTTTTCTTAAATATTAAACTAACTCTTTATTTCTAATATAATTATTACTCGTATTTAACCCATCATTACCTAAACAATAAAATGACGATCATTTAATGATACTTTCAATTTCTACAAAAGTACTAGTGGTACAATTAATTAACAGTTGTTAGGGAATTTAACGTTCCGCTCATGATTAAATGTATCTTTGAATAGATACAATATGGTTAAAGTCATGCATCAATGAAACGTTAGCAATGATGACTTTAATATACATATTTAAAGGTTTGGATATCAGTAAATTTCTTTGAGATTTTTAAGCGATAATGTTTACATTCTCCTTTAAACATAAAACAATCATTTTATTTTGTCCTAAATTCTAAAGGTTGTTTAAACAATAATTAAGTTTGTGCTTCTCATAGTAGAAACAATAGGAATGACATACACCTAAACACAGACTTAATCGTACCATTGACATCAATTTGACTATAAATGTAATTTTACTTATCTCGCACTTGAAGCTGCGAGATTTATGAAAATTTACAAGCAATTTCACTTTTAGTCAGACTTGAAAAACTCAATAAAGACAACAGCTATTAAAGAAGACTCATTAAAAAAAATCCCAATTGATATATTCCATGCTTTTGAAAAAGCTTTTATTTACAATTCATTTATTATGCTGAATACTTTCTTAAGTTGAAATGAAAAGAGCAAATATTGGTGTACTGTTGCTATGGTAACGGATTACTTCTATTTAGTTCAGTAAACATTGGTCTATAGAAATTGCTAATTGAAATATTCAACTTTTACATGGGTATAGCTCAATGTTTATTAAAATATGTTTTCCTTAGGAAAAAGATTATTACAATAAAGAATTAAGAGAAAAAGAAATAGAAAAAACGAGAAAGTATACATAAGGAATTCGACATTTAATAAATTCACCTTATAAATTTAATGTTTCCTTTTGAAAACAATAGAATGAGTTTTTAATAGAAACTGTATACATTGTATACACTCTCCAGTAAAAACTATAATGTCTAGAACTATCTACTTAAGTGCTTTACAAAGCATTTTCTAGCGTCTTTCTACGTCAATTAGAAGCCGAGAAAATACATTATATTCCAAAATTTGCCTCTATCATGCGGGGGAACGTCAGCCATAGTTATTTGTTAGGACCGACGTTGGATCCGCTTAACTTCCGGAATATGGAGTTTTTGCTAGGACCTACCCGTTAAATATATTTGGACAATAATTACGTTTAGTCTCAACCCAAGTAATCACTATGTTCTTAGCCAGCTTATAATCAGTTACTATTATTTTACTACACTAACTAATTAATTATTATAACTTAACTCTTAGAACTTACGGTTAGGGACAGGCGTGATGGGAGAATTACGTTAACCCATTAGGTCATAATAATTACTTCTTAATTTAGTCGGATGACCTACTAATGACTACGTAAAACCCGGGGGTCGATCAGACCCCGCAATTAAGGGTTTTGGTAGCCATTCAGCTTTCTTACCAAAAAGTTAAATTAATTAGCGTAACTCACATCCGGTGATCACGGTGCACTGTTAACGACTGTGTGGCTACTTGTCTTGGCCGCATGTGCGCACGCATCAGAAAACTTATCTTTTGGCGGTGATCCCTCAAAGTCGAGTGGATCACCACACTCAATATATTAAATTTTGATACCTAATATGTATATGTTGCAAAAAATAAAATAAGTGAAGTGTTAACTATTTAAATAAATAAATGCTTATTATTTTATTAGCATTATCTATTACTACGTTTAGCTTACCGATTAACTAAAAGAAAAATAATCAAATCAAATAATGAGGGCTTGTTGTTGTGATAATGAAAGGGCAATAATGAATAAACTTGTTTATTGTGAAATTGTAACATTAGGAATAGTTTATTCTGTATTACTTTTTTTTATGATTTATGTATTTTTCAGTCAAGAAATTCAACTCGTTAAAAAAGGTGTTTTTTTATGAGTACAAAATATACGTCATTTTCTTTAATACTGTTCTTTTTTATGTTATATATTTTGCTGGTTTAATGTTTTTGGTTTATGAATACTAAATATAAAAAACATTATTTGATTGACAGATATTTAGATTGTTATTAAGATTTAAAACAGATATTTTTAATTTGGAAAGGTTTTTAATAAATTGTTCCATGGAAACTGAAAGTTACATATCCTGATATTATATCCTGACTAGTAATATTAAGACCATTACTAAGTTTGACATTGATTTCTATAAGCGGACTTTCTGGCATATTTTTCGTTTTATTTTCCACTACAATGAATTTTAATTGAGTATAAGAATTGACTATGAAATTACAGTAATTTAAAACTCTGCAGTATAATAATATAGTTTCTCTTTTATCCTGTAATGAAATTCATACTACAGTAATATACTGCTTTAAATTGTATACATGAAAACACAGGTTAAAAAGGTTAACCTTTTTAGTAACGTACAGTTTATATTTCGCCAAATGATAGTTGAAGTTTTCTGTTTGTTTTTTGCGTATAGTGAGTATTCTTATCACAAATACCATTCTTAAAAGTTCACCTTTTTGCAAAATTCATCGAGACAGAAATACTAATTGTTTAACCTAAATATTCATACAGTAGTATTGACTGATATTTTTTTAAATTTATATATTTAAATTAATAATATCGTGGCATTGCATGAGATTTGGTAATTAATTACTTTGTACTATCCTTAAAACCAACTAAATAGAACATGTACTGCTTAAATTACAACACACTTTCAGCATAACTTGTTGATGTAAGAAGTAATAAAATTTAATTTATGGTAATGTTAATAATTTTCTAATGACATCATTACTAATATGTGTAATATGAGTTTAATGACAGGATTATGTAATTAAATATATGTAAATTTATTCATAAAAATGTCGTGTAGCTAGCAACGAATTATATTTTTTTAACACCTCATTTTATAACTGAATAACGCAAGTATGTCACTTAGGAAGTCAGTAGTAACACATATACCTTTAGAGGTAACACCTGTAATAAAATAAATTTGTAACGACTAATAAATTCATGTTGAGATTGTTCCAGATACCCTAAGAAACCATTATTTTAAATTTCCATTTCTTCAATAAGAGTGTAATTGGGATGTAATAAGTAAAGATAATTAATAACGATACACTTGGAGTTTTACAATATAATTTTTAACTTTGCGCCATCTTTCTGCTGTAATTTTCAAGAAGGAGTTTGGCTCTCTTTCATATATTATAATAGTACGCTACTGTTTAAAGGACGAATATGGTCTAGTTATTTTTGTTTCATTTCCTTCGAATTTCAAAATAAAGTAAAAACATTTTTGATGAAGCATAACTAAATCTAAAAACCCGAAAAGAAGTTAGGTTATTGAATATTAAGAATAAAATCGAATTCATAGAAAAACAATTAGTTCATATGGTGCACTTATCCCTTATAAACTTATCTCAACACGTTATCCCTTATGGACTTATCTTAACACGTTATGCCTTATACACATATCTCAACACGTTATCCCTTATAAAATTATCTCAACACGTTATACCTTATAGACTTATCTTAACACGTTATCCCTTATAGGCTTATCTTAACACGTTATGCCATATACACATATCTCAACACGTTATCCCTTATGGACTTATCTCAACACGTTATCAATTATAGACTTATCTCAACACGTTATCCCTTATAGACTTATCTCAACACGTTGTGCCTTATACACTTATCTGAACACGTTATCCCTTATACACTTATCTCAACACGTTATCCCTTATAGACTTATCTCAACACGTTATCCCTTATAGACATATCTTAACACGTTTTCCCTTATACACTTATCTCAACACGTTATTTCTTATATACTTATCTCTACACGTTATCCCTTATAGATATATCTTAACACGTTATCCCTTATAGACTTATCTCAACACATCCCTTATAGACTTATCTCAACACTTTATCCCTTATGGACTTATCTCAACACGTTATCCCTTATAGACATATCTTAACACGTTTTCCCTTATACACTTATCTCAACACGTTATCCCTTATACACTAAACTTATCTCAACACGTTATCCCTTATAGACTTATCTCAACACGTTGTGTCTTATACACTTATCTGAACACGTTATCCCTTATAGGCTTATCTTAACACGTTATCCCTTATAGACAAATCTTAACACGTTATGCCTTATAAACTTATCTTAACACGTTATCCCTTATGGACTTATCTCAAAACGTTATCCCTTATAGACTTATCCTAACACGTTATCCCTTATACACTTATCTCAACACGTTATCCCTTATAGACTTATCTCAACACGTTATTTCTTATATACTTATCTCAACACGTTATCCCTTATAGACATATCTTAACACGTTTTCCCTTATACACTTATCTCAACACGTTATCCCTTATAGACTTATCCTAACACGTTATCCTTTATAGGCTTATCTTAACACGTTTTCCCTTATACACTTATCTCAACACGTTATCCCTTATAAACTTATCTCAACACGTTATTCCTTATGGACTTATCTCAACACTTTATCCCTTATAGACTTATCTCAACACGTTATCCCTTATAGACTTATCTCAACACGTTATCCCTTATAGACTTATCTCAACACTTTATCCCTTATGGACTTATCTCAACACGTTATCCCTTATAGACATATCTTAACACGTTTTCCCTTATACACTTATCTCAACACGTTATCCCTTATACACTTATCTCAACATGGTAATTAGGCAGAAGAGAGTGGCTCTTCGTAGCCACTCCTCTACATACTTAATATCATATGATAATATTATATAGTATGGCTCATTTGAATATAACTATTGTACGAAATAGAATTATTTAAATCAGAATAAAACCTATTTAATGAAGAGCAAGGTTAAACCATCTTTACAAATGTGAATACATATATTTTATTCAAATTTTGTTGCCTCCATGAAAAAAAAATCACTAAAAAATGTAATTACACTATGGCATGTAATTACTATCTACATGCCATATCCCCTTTCCACACAGTGAAATAGGTTAACTGATATACTCCATGTCAAATTTTGAATGAAGGGTTTAATTTTTGTTTGTTTATTGTTAAACTACAATTATTAGTGATAATATTTTTTAACAAATTCAGTTATTTCCAAATATATTTGTTTGAAAATTTAAAAAAATTTACGTGTACTAACAAAGTCAAAGTTGTTTGGTTTCAACGGAAAAACTTAAATAACACAAATTAACCAACACGATAATGATTTTTCATTCGATTAATATAACCCACGATTTTTACCGATAATTGGTGTTCAGACCAATCTTCTTTCGGTATAAGTTTAATAATGTTAACTATGAATTATATAAGTGCCTGTCATACAGGTGAGGGTATTAAATTAATTAATAAGGAGTTGTATAATTTTGTACTTGTCCGAAAGTAAACATTGCGCAATCTTCAGTAATTAGTGTTTTAGTTGTAAGTAAACTAAAATAACTCATTCTCCGTAACAGAAAATGCATATCTAATATATTCTTTTAAATACAATTATCGTTGTACAATATAGCTGTATTAGTAAAAATCTGTTATTTTAAACAAAATCTTAATAGAAATATGCCATGAATATTTAAGGATATTTATTTGAAGTAAGTATTCCATGGTTTAATGTTAAGTGAAAATTACAAAAAGTATTTAATTTTTCCCGTTATGAAAACATTAAAAACGGACGCCATTTTGAAATTTGTAATTATTCTATTTAATGTGAAATTTATTATAGTAGATTTTTTTATCATTGCGCCAGATATAGTTTGCTAGTTTTTGAGGGCTAAATTAAAATTTGACAGTTGATCTAATTTAAACCATATCTGAAGATATTTTGAACAATCATTAAATCGAGTTCTTGGTGCTGAGTTAGACTTTAAAAAACAAACATTCACTTTTATTCCATGTTTTCTTAAATATTTTATGGAAATCTGAAATATAAGTTAAATATTTTTTGTTCACATGACATTACACGAAGATTCATAGTAGGCAGAGCAGTTATCAAATAAGTAAGTTACAATTTCATTAACGATAAAGTAAAGCCTCTATTGAGAGCAAAAAGAGTTTATTTTTCAAATGGTTACTGTTTTAAAAATATTGTTCAACATATTAGAGTTATTTCTAGCACAAGTGACATAACATTTTAAAGTTAAATTAATGTATATTGTCGGATCAAATCAAAAATTTTATCAGCAATGTACTTATAAAATATATCTTGAAATTAGGTTCTCACTTGACATTTACAAATTATACCCTACCGATAATCTAAATATATCTTAGATATATAATGTATACATTAACTTCTAGAAACATATGAATAATTTACACAGTTTTTTAATGAAGTTGTTTTATTTATTAAAAAATATTTATAATTATCACAAAAATAAATATCTGTAAATATTGGGCGACGCAGTTACACAATTCTTTCAATATCACAAAAGATTTATTAGACCTAAATAATTAACAAACCTACAGCGAACAATTTTCCAAAGGTCAAAAGTTATTCAAGGTAAGCTTTTGAAACGATAATACCCTGAAGGAAAAGGACAAATTGGCAACCTAAATATTGAAAAAAACCAATATTACACAAGCTTGGTTTCTCTTTCTGTTGGAAGATGGAAAATTAATTAACTTTTAAATAAATATTGTCTTGTTGACGATGGAGGCTTGGTCATTTTTCATGTGCGATATTAAAAAATACAAACGAATAGATGTTAAACGATATGTAATGATTTTTTATTATATATTTTTTTATTTGGTGTTATTTGGATTCCAACAAATAAAAGATCATATCTAGGATTTATAAAGTAAACAAATTCATTAATATATCACTCTCATCCAACGACGAATAATTTTTTATTTATAAATTATAAATAATACGTTTCTTTCCCGTTTCTTTGGCACACAAGACTATATAATGGCTACTGATCGTAGAAATAAAAATGGTTTTGCAGTGAACATATCCTGTTTACCTGTTAATAAAATAATAGTAAAGAGACAAAAAACAATAAAGAAAGAAAGATCCATTTATATTTGAAAAACGAGCAATCGTTGAATTTTTGCATTTCAATATCTCTAAAAAAAAGATTCATCACTTTGGAATCGTTGGTTTATCTTTGCTAGCGTATACAATATATATATATATATATATATATATATATATATATATATATATATATATATATATATATATATATATATATATATATACAAGGAAACAGAAACAAACAAACAATAATTTAACTTTTTCTTATTGAACACTGTTAAAAATTATGAATCTTATATTAAGGTAGAAAATGTGTGCACGTACATGTGTTATCTTCTAATATTGAGGAAATTTTTGAATTAAATTTATAGAAGATAAGGTGAAATACTTTTCAAGTTAAATAGTCATTTTGTATATTATATTGTAGTTATAAAAGATACATTAAATATATCCAGGAAATAAAATACGTGCTTTTGTTGAGAAATTTTAACCCAGTTCATTGAAGTCATTTATCATGGATCACGTGACAGTTAAGCTTAATGGAGGCTATCTTGTGGTAAAATATGCTTCTCGTACAAAAAGTAGTAGACAATGCAATTTCATTTTAACTTATTTACAAACAGTTGAAAGTAACAAAAATAAATATTTCAGGTTTTAACTTGAAACAAATACACGTGTATACGAACGAAAACATAATATATAGAGTGTTCAGATTATGTCGTGCCATACTTTAACGGTAGTTATATGGATCAAAATAAAGAGAAGGGTTCCCATGGACATGTGCCCGGAAAAACATCGTTTTCAATCTGTGGTCTATTTTATTTTGTTATTTGATAAGTAATTACAGCTTTTCACATTGTTAAGATATCAAGTCGAAATTTGGAATACACATTTTTCATGCTACATTTTCAGTATATCTGTAATGAAAACATTATCGTATGAAATGTCGAAATGGTGACTTTAATAATGTTTAATATTAAATGCCATTACAACTAAAACTTTAATTTTATAAAACATTTAAACAGCCGCTATTTTGAAAATTCATGAGATAAAGATTTGACTATAGGAATACTGGAAAACAATTACATAAAAAATGTCTACAATATATTTCGATTAGAAATCTTAATAAACTAAAAATTTGTAATTATTTTGACAAAACATAAAATAGCCGATAGATTGAAAATGATGTTCTTCCGTACATTTATTTATAGGAACTTCTTTATTTATTTTGACCCATTTAACCACAATTTACAATTTGTCACATTTTCTGAATACTCCGTGTATTACGGTATGGACGCTCAATCCGCCCCTATGCGATTTACTTTTTCACATACCCGTTGCATATAGACAGATATGTGGTGGTCAAAAATAGATTTCGAGCTTTTAACAGCTATATCAGTTTTGAGGCTTCCTTACTAGAAAAGGAATTTATGTCTGGTGTCTGTCGTCCATGTAGATAGACGTTTTTGGGCCTTGCCTGGGTACTTTTTATTCATTTTTCTACCACTGAAAATTTGGGATTACTGAAATAGGGAAAATTAAGTGATCTTTGTATTAGTTACCTCTCTCCAAAAATGCTGGATTGTGAGTGAAAAACAAAGAAAAATCGGCCATGAACTGTGAAAAAAATAGGCAATTTCTCAAAATCAACTCTAAACAGTTTAGTTCAAATTTTACTGAAAAGTGAATATTACGTATGAAAAATCCGTCGAAAGTAAAAACATAGTACGGATCAGGGATAATTGAAATATAAATAATTTTACGTTAATCAAATTTGATAAGGCCATGATTTGAATTTAATGAGATATACGTTGACAACACGTTTAAGGCACAAGCGAAGCAAGATTACTTAGGTACTAATTAAAGAATAAAATATTATTTGTCAAACGTGGCATCAATGGTTCCACATCACTTTTTGATAACTTTAGAACATCCAATTTTGTTAGATTTTATTTCGTCCTTAGATGAATGAACGAGATATTTTTTGCACTGTTTGGAAATTTATATTTCGTTTGCTGAGTTTTAATTAAATGAGACTACTTTTACCAAACAATTTACATTGTTTTACATATTAGTGATTACGTTTTCCGTTATAAAGATAATATCGTGATACGAGTTTGTACCGACCTGGTTTGTCATCAGGCCAAATTATTGAAGAGAAAAGTAAAGAGATAAAGTACTTATTTATTTTTCCTATTGTAAATTTAATTAAGTTCATTGTCTTTTTTGAAATTCAAGATGAAAGAAATGTCCTGGCCGTCTTTAAATAAGACATGCTCGAGATCCTACAATGGAACGTCTCTTGATCCTACAATGTCATACGATAAAATATAAATTTGGTGAAAATGGTATATCTATTTGTGTACTTATATTTTTATTTACATGTATGAATCAAATCAAAATACGTTCTGATCATAAATACAAACCGAGCACTATTTGTGTGTTGCATGGAAACATGCGGAAGATAAAATCTGTCTATTGGAAGCAATGGTAAAATCATTGCAAGATGAATGTAGTCCTGATACGATATACAATGCAATAAAAGTTGGGGTCTTTCAGGAATAAATTTTTATAAATTTTAAGCGGAGGAAATAAATATATTTTCTCAGTAATTTTTTTATTTTTATCAATTTTTTTTTTTAAAGTAAAATGTTCTAAAGTTACGAAATCGACGTTGAGGAACTTGAGAGAAAACCGAGTGGATGGTAAAAATGCGCTGTAGACAATATAGTAAGCGAGAAGTAGAGTCACTTCTTGGAGAAACATCTCCTCAGCTACAAATAAAGAAAACCGTGTAAATTTATAGTGAAGTTAAGTTTACGTTTCACATGTGTTTTTAAAAGTCGCAAGATCCCTTAATCATATTCGTCCCTAAATAAACCGCGTAAGAACTTCTAAAAACAAACACACTTTGTTTTGGAAAAATACATAAATAAAAATAGAAAAAAAAACATGATATCTGTTGTTAAAGCATAAATGGTTATATATTTTGAAAAATTACTAAATGGTTAAAGAAATATAAAACCATAAATAAATAACACAAATAATGAGAGTATAGTGAGGATAATACCACTCTCATATATTATGGGGGGGGGGGGTTAAAACTATATCATAATTTGTTATTGAAGTGAATTATAGCATACAGTTTTTTTTCCTTTTCCTATAAGCTTTATAGTATATAGTCAATTCGAAATATTTATTTTAATATTTATATTATGAGTTTTTTTAAAGAACAATAACATGTTTTTAATGAATTTTACTGAATGAATTTAAAAATATATGTATTTAACAATAATAAGTAAACATTGCACAAAATTTTCCACTCATCTCAAAAGTCAAATAAATCGATACGAAGCTAATCGTGACATATGTTCACTGTTTATGAAAATATATTTTAAAGTCATGTGTGAGGTGATACCTACGTTTAATGAACCTTTGTTTAAGACCATGCTATTGAATGCGCTATAATTTCTTTAAATAAGTAAATTATTAGTTATTATGATAACATTAATTTTGAGTTAGTTTAAGTTTTAGACATGATATAATATATATTTAATTTTTGTTTCAGTTAGGGTATTTTTTGCTAAACTCTGGTCTGTGCATCTATATTTGGGTTAAAGAAATTGCCTATATTTTTTAAAAATACTAATTAATACTGACTAGGTTTGATTTATTTTTGTTAATGTTTGTGATTTACTTTAAAAATGTTTCCTTTTGTATAAGGGAAATATTGTTCTACTTTTTATGATTTTTATTTGATTATTATTCAATGGTGTTCATTACTTATTATTTTGTATACAATTCTTTAACCTATTTGTCCCTCATTGCCACTGCTAGCCACTACGTGTTGTGAATAAAAAAACTATCATTTGTCTGATTGTTGTATCTGTGAAATGATGAACATAATACAGCAATTAGGGTGATTTTTCTTACTACAATTATTGCCTGAGTTTTATTCTTTTAATGATAATATTTAAGATGTAAGATTAATCGATTGATTATAATAATTCCGTCTTTACTGGGATAGTTAGCATTGCAGAAAAGGAATTCAATTTTGCACTGGAGCGATAAAACAAATACAAAATGTTTTAATACCTTCAACTAACTTAATACGGTTACACATTTTTAAATATTTAGATTGCCAATTTGTTATTTTGCCTCAGGAAAATACTGTGTCAAATACATACTGTAGATTAAAATTGTCAATTAGATATGAGAAGTTATGTTACAGTTAAGATATATAACGCACCTAGTTCTTAATTTAAGGAAATAAGTCAGTAATAATATTTAACAATAAATATTTCATTTTTTGATTTTTTTTTTGGTAAAAATATGGAATAGTAAATATAATTGAATAGAAAAAACTATTTATTATTACCAATTATATTATGGAATTAATTTTAGAAATATATACTACATGCTAATTCGAATGATTGGAAATAGTGTGTATGAATAGAAAGGAAAATAAATACCCCCTGTTTCTTTCAAGTCAAAATTGGCAAACAAGCTAATATAAAAACATACATTGATCCTCCTCTGTTCCTTTGAAAGTATGAATTAATGGCATAATAATTTTTACTAAGCTTATGTCAATCCCAACTATTTAGAAGGTGCAGTATAGCTCTGTCATTTCCGACATGTGTTTAAGTGAAGGTTTTGCCTTGTTTTTACAGCTCCAATCAATTTCTGAAGTACTGCTGTACAATTTTGAATATACCGTACATACTTTATTAGATATTTTTTATTTCAGTTTAATAAACAAACAGTCGGTTTTCCAAATATATTTATAACTTTATTAAATTACTCATTGTGATTATTGGGTGAAATGATATACAGATTTAAGAATACAGTAAATAGTAAAACTACAGTTTAAAAATATTTCCAATGTATTGTATCTTAATTCAATGCCAATTAGTTCATAATTGGCAGTACAGTATTGGTATTGAATTTTGAATAGAATATTAGTCAAATATATTATTTCATTATTGGCAACATATGACATTTCTATTATATATATATATATATATATATATATATATATATATATATATATATATATATATATATGCAATTAATAAATATGTTTTTCAATATTGGTTTAATTATGAAAGTGCTATATTTGTTTACATATAAAGGCTGTAATTTAACTAATATTGAATTAACGATATTGGTATGGTATAATGTATCTATATTTGTCCAATATACTTTTTATTTTGACATTAATGAGTAAATATGTGCAAATATTTTATCAGATTTTATACTATTAGTTTTACGATGAGCCCAGGGATTTATAAAACGATCTATTAATAGTTCTGAGAGAATTAAATCTGCTATAACAAAAATAAATAAATTTCAAAAATCAATGTTTACATTGTAATCAAGTAACAAAAAATTTGATGTTTATATCACTGTACCTCTATATGTGTTAGTACTGATAGAAACCAATAATATACAATATTGTTTCAGAAAGATAACTATTTCCAACAATATTACAGAACTTCCACAAACATCACTTTTATTTAATATCAAGAGTCAAAAATGTTTGTACATTATGTAAACTTTTTCTTTGAAAAATTAATAACAATATCAGCAGCGTGGAAACTTTGTTTACAGCTATCATAAATAATATGACAATAGGGTAACTTCCTTTACTCCGAAATGTAACGTCTTAAAAAGAATATTGATATTTGTCACCCCTCTCTGTGTTATTTCACACCTACGCTTCCAGTTACCTGTAGCATATTTTAAAGGACTAAATTATGAAGTAAATTATCTACATTTTAACATAAAGTTTATTAAATAGTTTTATGGTATGTTGATTCTTGATTAAAATATATTGGGAATCATTTTTTAATAAAATACGATAACATGAATGTGTACACGTTTTTAGTTTAGTCAGAATCTTTTTGCAATTTTCTGGTATTATCTCATTTGAATGCATTATTGTGAGAAATACTCCAATGTAAACTATATTCTCAACGCTTCGAGTGAACAAACAAATACATACAAAATGTTCGGCACAAGGTTTCTATTCTATGAAATTTTATAAAGATTAAAGTTGCAAACTTAGTATTAAAAGGAAAAACATTTTCACTGATGCGCGGTATATAAAGTGAAAAATTAACAAGAAAACAATTAGCATAGTAAAAATTAAAAATGTATATTAAATAATTTCCAATACTATTTGCATACATATTTGTAGTGTAATAAATATCAAATTAAATAAAAAATATATGATTAGCCTTGTTTTAAATTTATTCGTTTAAGAAATATTTTTGATTATTTTTCCAAAAAGGATAGATAGTTTTTCAAAACTCTATTTTAGTTTTATTAGTTTAAAAGTTAAGTTATCTTGAATCCTATACATTTATTAACTAAATAGTTTGTTAGTTATTTCTCATTTCATATTTCAAAAACGATAAAATTATTGTTAATAATGACTGTAACACCAGAACATGGTATATTTTATGAGCAATATAATTATATACATTTTGAAATATAATATCTTGAGTATTTATTTATTCTAATAATGTTTAGTTCGTGTGGTAGGCTTTGTATTGAAAACGTTGAATGCGTCACTGATGAACGAACTTGCTACAAATCTATTGAGGACATAAAGCGCAAATACAGATTGAATGTATTTGTAAAACGAGTTTATTTCGCTTTCATTTCTACTAAGGATAAATTGAATTTACAAAATTCAATAGTACAACAAAACATTGCGTTGGAGTTTTTCAATTTGGTTTTGTTTCAGCCACAGATGACAGCTGGGTAAATAACTTTGTCTGTTGTATTCGTATTTAATTAACAAATCCTTCGGGATTTATTGGAGTGCCAACTTTAGAATTGAATATCAGCTTATTTTAAATATACAAAGAAATATATGAAGTAATGTTTATATCTAATAACAGATCAAATCAATGTTAAGTAATTACATGGCGTAAATGTCAGTTCTTTCTATCAATAGAAAATATATTATTGTATAATTAATTGGCTTGTGGATAAAATCAAATTATATATATATATATATATATATATATATATATATAGTAATTTCTTTTCTTCGTACAAGGATATAAAACCATTCGAAATAATTTATGATATAATTAGACTATTGCAATTCAAATATAATTTTAATCTTATATAATAAATGTTCAGTACTATTTTTTTAATGATATATTTATAAGTTTTTTTTTACATGAACATGTATGTATTTAATTTATCTATGTTGTTTAATTGTTAAATTATTGTTGTTCTTGTTTTCTTAAAAACGTTTTTCTTAAAAAGCAAATCTTAAAGAAAAGTGGTCTAGTAGCTTTTAATTAAAATATTCTATACTCTTTATTGTTAACCTTTCGTTAGTTTATAACTTTACTGATACTTTACATAACCAAAGAACAATTTTAGTAATATTTTTTTCCATATTTTTTTCCAATTGACTGACTAAAATATCATAATAAAGAAATTTATGTCTCATGAAATTATTGGAAAACTGTTTTGTAGACTTTAACTTTCAACATTTGTTTTATTATATATACAATATTATAGATCATTAAATATAATAAGAACAAACAATGATTAATCATAGTAATATTATTTATTCATACTAATAATTGTCATGATAAATCCTAGCAATTATAGTTTTTTTAGTTCAGTAGAAAAAAGGATAAAAATAAGTAACAATATAAAGTAACAGTTACACTTTGGTAATTGTATCTTCTGTGTTATTGTAAATGGAGACTTTGTCGTTGAAACGCGTTTGATTAAACAGACGAACCATTTGTGAGAATTTGTGTTCATTTTTTATTCAATCAAGTATACTATCTCACAAGACAAGCACCACTTTTTTAAACTTATTATTTAAATTATAACTTTTTCCAATATAAGTTTTCTACTGTTTAATAGAAAAGTATAATATACGTATTCACTTAGTCGCGTAAACTGGGTTGATGAGGATACGCAGAGATCTACACTGTTGACTTATTCCCGCCAGTCGAGAATATAAGATTCGCCTGATTTCAGGGAATGAATATGTCCCCTAGGAAGCTTTTAAAATGTCTTCCAAGTTCTTCTAGGCTTTCATCTTATTCCCCAATCCGTACTTCTGGCTTCTTAATATTTCCTTGGAAGTCTGTTCTCATCCATTACCTGTGCATGTTCAAACCATCTCATTTGCGATTTTTTAATCACTTCTAATACCAATACCAGCCTTACTTCTATTCGTAGTGCTAATCTAATTATGACGTTTATTTCTCAGTCCAAAGGGTTTAGTTATGGATATTATAAGGGAATTCTTTTCAGGAATAAAAAAAGATCATTTAATGCACAGAACTATTTCTAAATATATCCCATACTTTATATTAAACTCATACAATATTGGTTCACGTAATCTATTCTTTAGTTAAACCTACTCTACCATAGGCTGACTTTGATTTAAGGAACCTAGACGTATTTTTGACATACCAAAAATATTTGTTTTGGATTTGGTTGCCCTAAACACATTGTAAGTTATTATTAGTTTCATTTAATATACATTTTGGAAAATATATTAGGTATAAGATTATATTAAATATATTAAATATAAGAGGTATTTACAACTGTAAATGGAATGAAATTTTTCAAGAATATGGATTTTTTTTTAAATAGAAAGAACGTAGTATTATTATTTTAGTTTGCTTTAAAACAATTAATAATGTTAACATTTCATAAGCATATGTTGAAGTCACATATATACGTACTAAAACCATAACTAAATATTTCTTCTTATCGTGTTTTCGTGAGTTATACCTAAGTTATACTAAATGAAACTTGATGGGCCGAGTTTATTTCTTGCGTCTGATGCCTGTATAAGTACGTATTGTGTACGGAAACCTAAACCTAAAAGTTCAATTATTGAATATTAACTATAAAAATTTGTTTACGAACTTATATTATAAACTAAAATATATGATCCTTTATATTTAGTGTAAAGTAATTAAATATCGTATATTGTAATAAATGAATTTTAATCATTATGCTATAGATTATCCCATAAACATGATATAAATCTATGTTTTATAAATGTAACAATTTATATGTCATAATTTTAAAATGTAAAATAGCAAAATCAAGACTTAATTTTACGTTTAAGTAAAACTTTAAACAGAAATCAAAAACGCTTTTATCAACTTGTTAAGACAGTACCGATATTCTGATGAGAACTTAGAATTTACTAACAGTTATACAAAATGTTTGATAAAATTCACTTTGAAAACTAATAATTATTTTTCTAAATAAATTGTATTGCATATTAACAATATCATTACATTTAAAGCGGTGATAGATATGATAGCAAAAGCTTTTGGAAATATATTAATTTGTGGTAACCAAAGAAATCTGTTTCCACTTAAGTACTTGCATATAAAACGGTTTTTTTCCATTTGGCTCCGTGGTTGGAAACTCATATGGGTTAATACTTTATTTGAAAGAGTTTATTAATTATTGTTCCGTGTGTTTGTTTAAATTAATATTGTAATCTTAATTAAACTTTCAAACAAAAAAAGTTTTTAATAATTTGTAATTGTTTTCACTTATTTTTGTATCTAATTATATCTGCCTCTATAAATTTTAACTAAGTAAATTGCGTAACTCAATACAATTTTTGAATACTACTTTTGATACTTAAAACCTTGTTGTCATGTATCCAATGTTGATGGGTTGATTGGTTGTGAATACATGATTCTTATTCTACAATATAATTAAATAAATAAATATTCTATATCTGTATATAAATCGGTTTAATAAAGTAGCACGTGTTACCAGACTTCCTATTTTTTTATCATAAGTTTTCATGTAGATAGTTCTTGCGTAGTTTGATCTTGTAATTGTTTTTATTTTCGATATTTCTTTAATTTAAAATAAATCGCCTTATGCAACACGCACAAACGAACAATCTTGTTGTGTGTATACTGTATACAGAATTTCTAAGGGAGAAACAGAGATATTTTGAAGACGTATTCTGCTGGTGAAGATAAAGAAAAAGTTTAAACGGACATATGAACTACAATTTTTATTTATCTAACTACCCCCTATAAATAAAACAACTTTGAATGTCAAACTATACAGACATTTGCTTGTTACTTAGCATCATAAAGTTAAGTATTTTAATTAAGAAAATTTAAATAATGGACTACATGTAAGTTGGCGCAGTATTTGTGTACATATAAAATGGGTATATTTTTGAAAATTAAACAAAAAATATTTATAATGTAATTAAGGTTTTTATATCTTTACACAATTAATTTTGGTAAATGATTTTTCTAGAACATTTTTTTTTCTTCAGAGATGCAACATATTTGCTTTGTTTAATGTAATTGAAAATTTAAGAATAGTTAAATTTCATGAAATATGTTGAAATTTATATTTTCGTTATATATATATATATATATATATATATATATATATATATATATATATATATATATGTTATTGATAATAGATGAGTAATATCTAAATACCATAATTTTTTTTATCAAAAGAAACAATCTCACTGAAAATGATGCAACATCTACGATTAACTACCTAAACAAAATATACAACTTTAATGTTGTTCAATTTGCCTAGATCTGAATATAGTTAGAAACAACAGCATATATTGTTTTCAAATATAATTAGCAGACATCCAGTTCTAAAGCAGAACTTTAATACCAATAGACTTTGTTAATTGAATAAAACTATATTAGGACTTATGTATTTACGCAGTTGCAATGTGAGGCAGAAACAAAACTAATTTGCATAAGTCTCCAGGCATTTGGTGGGCTATTGAATTTTGTATATTTAAATTACCAGTAGATGAAATGAAAGGCAAATAAAACTGTAAAGCAAGTACATTCAATATGTGTTTAACTTCAAATCTCTACACTAGATACATAATAACTTCATTTGTTAGTAACAGGATTTACGTTTATTCATAAATGTTATGATCATTATTCAAATAATATTCATAAACCCATTAGTTAATTATAATTATATATAAAAATGTACAGTTATTTTACTATTTAATATTGTTGTTGTAAATCACTTGAATTATAATATCAATTAATCAACAATAGTTTGTGTAACCTACTTAGCCTACGAATTGTAAATAAAATATTATGTGTATAATCTATGGTATATTAAATGTTTTTGCAATATGTACTTATTAAAAGATTATATAGGATTTAAGCTAAAATATTAATTTGTATAAACAAATCTTTATCAAATAAATTTCACTTCTTAAAGTGTAATGAATAAAAGGAAATAAATAGAATCAAATCTTATCTATAAACTAAGTTAATTTTATAATGGCAGAATTGTGTCTTCTACTGATAATAATGACTGAAATATAAACAGTATTAATTAAAATTTTCGATACATGATATCATAACCTAAAATAGTATTTCTTTTACAACAACTGTCTACTTTGCAGATATTTTTACGATGTTATAGACTCAATTCTGAAGAACAGTTTATATACTTCTATTTCTAGACTTTCGAACTACTGTGTTTTGATGAATGATATATCTTTATTTGTGCCAAAGAGTTCTGCTTGCTTGTTGGTTGATACACATGTTTCGCCTTCACTGGAGACATCATCAGGTGCAACATCCAGTATTACAAAACACTTTCACTCAACACATACTCCAACACATAAATATGTACAATTACACACATGAAATTGCTTACTTACTTCATGTTTGACTTGTTATTTAGTAAAAACGTTGCTCTTGATTGTAGGCACATTCTTTCATTTCAAATGTTACTAAGCAACTAGACATTCAATTCAGCCTCCCTTGACCTTTGGTCTTCTTGGTTTTCTCTGTAACTAGATATTGCATAAGTTGTTTCATGAATAAAATGTGAGGGAGAAGTAATTTCTCATTTAGTCTCGATCATGATCCTCTTCTTTAAACATTTCTTATTTGTTTTAAATGTGTAATATTTCTAGATTGTTTTCAAAATCTATATATGTATGGTCATTGCTTTTTATATGTTCTGCAAATGCTGAGGTGGTGAAACTAAGTTTGCTCTGAGGTAGATGTTCTTCAGAACTTGTTTTAAGCTATCTTCTTGGTTGACCTGTGTATAACCAATATAGTACATCTCTTAGAAAGCTATTCACTCTGCTCAAAGGTATACGTTATTATTTTTTCAGATTCAGATCATAAAATAGATGCAAAAGTTATGTTCTTTTAGTATTTACAGTACGTTAACTTTGATTCAAACTTAACTATTTGCCTAATTTAAAGCACTATCTTCAGAGAACAACCAACTATTCTTTTCGGAAACAAATTAAATCGTGTAAACTATAAAATGATTGATAAATGAGCGAGCCAAGTGTATAACTAACACACTTAAAATAATAATGGGTAGGGAGTGGACACCAATATCTACATAAATCCATGTATTAATTGAAATGCTTCCTAACCCCCCTCCTGATTTAAGTGCTTTGGATTAAATAGACTTATATATATCGACGATGTAAAACATATTTCCATTCTAGTATTATTAATTTCTTTCCAAACTCTTCCATTAAGCACGTTACACAAATGACAAAACGTAAGGCCAACAACCGGATTAAAACCTAAGTAGTTCCTTACATATAGATGGAATAAACTAGGGTATAAAGGACGACCAAAAAAACTAAAAACATAAATTTCCACCATAATAGTCATTGAAATTGAAAATGTAATTATGCTTTTATATAACTTACTCAATAATATAATAAATTTGATAATATATATAATAAATTTTACTCATATATATAATTAGTTTCTTACTTCAACTAGTGTGTGGGGATTAAGTGATATCGTTTCAAATGTATTTCGATTGATTAAGAAACAAAATAAATACAGCTCTACTGATCATTTTAATAGCATGGGAAAATTGTATTCAATTTCTTAATTCTTTTAAATTTGATTCAAATTGGTTGTGTGAATTTGTCGTATGAAAAATAAGATTATTTGTATTCTATTCTATTATTATAAGTATTGTATTGTATGTATTTCTACTGTTCTATTATATGTATTCCACTTATTCTCAAGATATGTCTTTTAGTCGAAAAAAATATAGGACGGAGTTAAACCCGAATTAAACGAAAGCAATTTTTTAAATCAGTTTTAAATTCCACCTCTTTCATCTTTCGTTTCCAGTTAAAAAAAGGAGTAAAGTTTCAAGCTTAATTTCTATATTAAGGATATTCAACAGAATTTATTTACGAGTTAAACTAGCTGTACAATTATTCTCATTTTCGTGAATAATTAACGTTTGTAGAAATTACTTGATATAATATTTTATACACAAATTAAATATACTATAATAATAAAATGTTAGTAAAATTTAACATCTATTAACTGAACATGTTACAAAATTCTATGTAAACTTTTAATAATGTATGTGCTAACGTAATAAGACAGTGTAGTTTGTATTTTTACTTGAAAAAATACATAAAAATGTTTGAATACTTAATTAATATATTCCTTCTATCACCAATTTGTATGACGAAAAACAGAAGTTCATTTTTATGCTGGTTCAGTAAACAGAAGTTTCAAATCTAATATTTCTGTTAATATCTGGTATATCGGACAACATGTCTAAACGATACAAAAATAGAGATATATTTTATAAATGAAACTGTTCTTTTTATTCTAATTTCATATTCAATATTATAAAATAATTTAACCTTTTTGATAATTAAATCAAATCTCTTTAATTGTAACTTTATTATTTAAAAGAAAGTTGAAATTCTTGGTATTATAAAAAATAAAGTGAAATGTTGTTTAAGCAAATAAAACAACAGGTTTTATCCATTTTAATTTTCCCTGACAATCTTGAATTAGTTACACCGTAACTAAATCAATTTGATACTAAAATGTTTGACACTAAAGGAATAAATTGATGCTTTATTTTTTTACTTACATAATCAAAATACGGAATGTTTTCTTTGAATTATACATTTGTTTCTGCATAATCAACAACATTGTAAAACTAAATTTTTAATTAATACTTTAATTTACAGTGAGTATAATTTGGTTAAACTTATTCGATTTCATTTATATTCATGTTTTTAAATGGCTGAATAACTCTCATGTATATTATAAAGCTAAATAAATTTATTGAATAATAATGAACTGTTCTTAATTATTGAGAATTTTGAAAGTTTCTCTTGTTAATAATTTAAATATGGTTAAAACTCTATAATAATATTACCGTTAGTGAATTATCTGACAATAAATTTATTCTAAACATAGACATTTATTAACTTAATTTTTTATTTTCTTTGTTATGATAAATTTATCAGTTACTCTACTCCCTTATTGCAGTAACACTATTTAAGACGTAGTTAAAATAAAACTTTAACAATAATTGTATTAACTCTTGAACCTATATATTTATATAATTTACCTATACAGGAAATCTACTTATGTTTGTTTTATCTAAGCAGAAGCTTTGACCACAACAAAAGGGGTACGAGTTAATAATTTTTATTATTTAATATTTTCTACATTTTGTTTTTTATGATCTTGATTAATGTCTTGTAAAAGTTCAATTTACCCTTTTATAGTTATAACAGCAAGTTTAAGATAAAATCAACCACACACGAAATTAACAATAAATTAATGTTTAAAACGTAATTTATATGCGTTTTAATGTTGTGTGAAGTTTTGTTCATAATGGACTGAAGATGATGTACAAAACTATCTACAAATAGCTATGTGTAGAAACAAAAAAAAAACTACAATTAACTTACAGAACACTGATGGTTTCTATTTATTTATTTAACTTAACGTAATCAATATCAACAGTAATGTTAAATCTTATTAATAATTAATAATATTAAATAAATAGAAACATCGTAGGATGTATTAGTTTAAATACATGATCAACCGACATTAATTTTTTAATATTTCACGTTCAAATTTCACCCAAACGATTTGTTAATTAAATACAAACAAAAAATGAATTTACACAGTTCTTATTCTCAGGTGGAACAAAGCCAAATTGAATAACTCCCACGGAGTGTTTGTCCATTGTTAAATTTGTGTATTTAATTTACTTTTATAAAATGAAAACTAAATATAGCTGTTACTCCTATATTTAATCTGTGTTACATCTACGGTAAATGTATAGTTCATTTAGTCATTAATACAATTAATATATTCAATAAAATTCTGAGAAAAGTACACCACACCAACAAAACTATACCTTAGAATTAATTCAAATTGATCTGGAGTCTAATTTCTAACTAACGTACTTCTTTTTTACTTCATTTTATTCAACACAAAATTCACAAAATGTTTTTCAGCAAAATAATCATTTAATATTTGTTTTAAAATGTGGTATATGATATAAGAATATTTAACAGAACATTTATTTATAAATTTATATATCATTTATTGTCAACTTAAACTAAATGAAGCGATATATATTTTTTCCTTACAATGATGTAACAATATAACATAACATCAAGTAATATGTTCATGTATTGTAGGAACCAGAAATCTAAAGCTGAGATGTTATATATATATATATATATATATATACTGGTTAGGTATTTACGGTATCGTAGGTAAAATGTAACTATCATTGATATTTAAATTCGTGGTACTTTTATACAGACCATAACTTATTGTTTTTGATTACTCAATAAATGATTTAGAACACTGAAGATTAAAAAGGCAACATATAAAGTAGACATGACGCCTCACACTCCACAATGGTATAAAATTACCATCAACGTTTTAGTAATTTTCAATTAATCTATATGTTTAATAAGCTCAGTATGAATTCACCATTTGTTCTATGAAATCTGGTTTTCTAAGTGCGAATGTATGACGCATGTATGAGTTAGGTACTCAGACAACCAAAGGGGAATACTTGGCTTTTTGTAATGTGCATATACTCTGTCAATTTCCCAACCTGAGCAAAACCTGTCTGTTTCATGATATTCAATTAACAGCATTACATAATATTAAATTTAACAACAATTTGTTGTACGTAATAATAATGTATTAATACATATATTTCGTTAAACTTACTATTTATGAGATTTATATTCATAATAAATAGAGGGAAATTTACATAATATTTGAGTAGAGAGCATAGTCATTGCTAAAATTGTTAATATTATAATTTGATTTTCATGAAGAACATGATGAGAAAATAAATATATATTCTAATAAAAAATCCCCGCAGTTTTATTCTAATATTATTAAGAATAAATATATTTATTTTATGTTTCGAATATATACCATGAAAACAAAAATAATCTAAGCACGGAAATAATAATTTACAAACAAGCTGTGATCACTTATCCCGTAGTAAAAACAGTACAACTGTAAATTACTGATATCTCAATATTATTTGGTACTAATTTAAAAAACAAAATCATTAAACAAATGTACTAAATTTACTTATCTGCTCTTGATTTTATACTACACTGTAAATACTTCACAAGTATTTGCACACCAAGTGAACAACAGGTAGATATCAATAGTAACTGTATTTCAGAGAGAAATATTTGCTTTGGGAAATAGTAAATAATTGAGAAATTATTTTCATACCAGCAATGACTCGTTTGAAATAAGTTATAATTGTTCATAATACCAATAACGCTAAAAGCTAAAATATTAAAATTCATTATGTAAACTAGAGGACTGTGCACACCACATTCTCCTGCCTAATGATCTGGTTAAAATAAGATCATCAAAGTCGGACAATCTTTTCAAAGTAAATAACTGCTTTTGAAATGAAAAAACCTCCAAAAAAGTAAAATAAGATCACGTTGTTGTGCTCTGTCTGTTGCTGTCATAGTTACGACATAAATGATATCATTTCTAGAAATAACAGTGATGTGTTTATTTAATTTACTTGCATTTAATATTATATAGGACATATTCAACAATAATTGTAAAAATTCCATTTATATTCAATACATTAAACCAATCTAACTCAATTCCCCATTACATTCCAATAGAAACCGAATTCAATTGAAAACGATAAACTCAAAACCAGGGTTTGGCAATATTGCTTTTTTCAATATTTAGATTGCCAATTTGTTTTTATCCTTGAGGGTATCAACGTGTGAAACGAATACGTTGAATTACCTTTAGCATTGGCAGATCACTGTAGTTCGTTATAATACTAGGTAATCAATTTTAGGTTTCATTGAAACACTAAAAGAGTAACTGAAAAGACTAATTTTGTAATATTATTATTTTTAATTATATGTAAGTTTATTGCATTAAACTCTTTTAATAAATAAACTTTACAAAATAAATACATTCCTTGTCATTAATTTAGATATTTTTCATTACTGAGTTCTAAATACTGGCGGTATTATCGGTTTTAACGGTGAAATGAGTATCAATATTATACCAAACTACCGAAAAAAGATAGGTAATAACATATTCTTGACTAAACGTTAGCATTTCATTTTCCTAATCAGACGTATATTGGGCAACTTAGTAAAACTTTATATTTGACCATTAGCTAACTTAGAGGACTATTATTGCTCATATAATACCAGAGTTATTTTAATTTTCTTTAGGATAGTAAAATCCTGTAGACAATTTTTCGTTAGATTAGAATGGTCTACCACTTTGGTTTTACGTTTTGAAAACATTGAAGAGTAAACTTTTCCCCTTCCTAATACTTAACAATCCAACACAACATAATTATTTCAGGTTTCCTATACAATTCTCAAAAGATATTTATATCACATCATTTAGATTATAAAATAAATGACACCTGGAAATTTTTATTTGTACCGTTATAGCAACAAAATATAATCATTTTTATTTTGAAAATTGTAGTAAATTTATTTAATTTTAAACAAGAAAAAAGTTATTATTATTCCCTACACAAGGATAAATATTTACTTCTGGACGAGTTCAGAATTATCCAACAACTTATTTATAATGTAGTTCTTTTAGCATATATTAGAGGGCATTTTTTTATATATCGGAGTTAACATTAGTTGGATTATTAATCTTCTAGAAGAGATTGATAGATACACAAAACTGTATTAATCAAGTAAGAGCCGTTATGGAATAATTAGTTGAGAGAAACATATTGAGTTGGTCAATGTGTATTAGTTTGGTGATTAATTTGAATCCACATATTTAAGTTTTTGATAAACCACAGGTATAAAAATAATAGTACCATATTTTAAAATTATTCGAATAGAGGAAACAACATAACTAATTATAATTTAACATTTAACAAAACATTAAATAATATCCTTTGTTCACGCTGATAATAATGAAACGTAAATGTTCTAATGCACTGATAAAATTATGTTGTGAGGAAGGAAAAATATTATTACATATTTTTTTCCAAATGTATTTCATTGTCAGCAGCAAAATAATAATAATTTATCACTACAAAGAGCTTTGACATAACGTACTATACGAAAAACCTAACCTTCCATGATTTAAAGGGTTTTTATTTCGTTTAATATATTCTATTATTGTTATTTATATTTTTATAAACTTACAAATAATTTTATATAAACAGTTTTGGATTATATTATCAAACTTTTACTTCCAAAGCTCTCTGAACATATTGGTTTCTTTATAATTCTTTTTCGGTAACATTTGATAGGAATATTTTCTAAGTGAATATAAGCAATTATATACAGGCCTAGAATCATTCGAAAATATAGAAAATTGTGTTCCATAACAGTTTGTCATTTCCCTTAACGTTAAAGGCAGAACTAATTCATTTGAATCCACTTCGATGGTTTCCTTTCAATGTAAGTAATTTTAGTAACAGGATGAAAGACACCTCAAGCAAAATATCTACCCTTCGTATTTCCGTCTGTTTCAGTCACTGTTTCAATACAAATAGTCTTGCCTTTGATACATTTATTAAATAGAACACATATAAACCGATCGATATGTTTTGTAATCATTTCTCCTTCATAATTAAATCACAATAAAGTTAAATAATATCAATAAATATTCTTGATATACATGATACGTTAAAAATAACAAATAACTATATTCAAGACATAAAGTACAATTTTTTTATCAAAACTTATTCACTATCAAAGATATTTACATTATTGTTAAATTACTAAACTTTAAGTGTTTAAAAAAGACACAATACAACAGTGATTAAAAAAATAATAATTTGAAAGAATAAGTGGTCTGCCATATGTTGATTTTGAAATATGGAACATTTCGTAAAAAGTTTTTCTTTAAACAACTAATATTACAAATCATATTTTACACGTCCACATATATATGAGAACCACAAGAAGTAACTGTTTTATTTTTGAAACGTGTGAATAAAAAAAGGTTTTAAAATACAACTAAGGCCATGTTTGCACTATAAATAATTGAAGCACAAGTATACGTATGAGTTATGAGGATTTATTTGTGGGTTTTATTTTAGAGTTGTTTTTTATAGGTTAAAATATAAAATGGTATCTTACTAATATTTCCCTTTCTATTTTATCAAGATATATTTTTTCACTTTTTTCACACATTCATTTTATAAAATAAACGAGATTATAATATGCAGTTGTTGCTCTGTTCGATCAATTAGTCGTCAAGGTATCTTTAAAAACAGATTGCGATGAATAAATTATTTGATACAGCTTTATGATTTACTCGACTCCTTTTTAGACTGGTTCACAAAAGAATGATTTCAGTTTATCTCACATAAAGATCATATTAGTGACTACCTCTAAAATTATACGACAACTCTTACAAAATTAATTTGGCGGCTCACGTTTCTCTGGGCAAGCCTCCTCACGCTTCCTTCCTAATATTAGGATAGTGTTGATATAACAACTTATAAGTGACATAATGATACAGTTTTCACCCAAGGGCGACCTACCCGTTATAAGTTTGAAATAAAATTTATTAATTTCAACAATTGAAATGTAAAAATGATTGCTATAGAAAAATATTTGAGTGTAATGAAAGAACGTATATTTGTGGGAAGTATAAACTTTGTGCGAGTAGTCAATACTAAATATCAATGCCATTTCAGTAAGTAAACCTTTAAAAAAAATAAAAAGAAATAAGTAGAATTACTCACTGAAAATCTTTTTGAGTTATCTATTTCTTCCAAACAATATATTCATTACACTTTATACAAATATTTCAGTCCTCATAAAAATATACAATATTAAAACCCGTTCCCCCCCCCACACATTATAAATAATTTCACCATGTTTTAGTACTTTTATAAAATATATCAAATAATATTGTTTAAATTCGAAATGAAAATCAATAATTCTGTTGTACACTCGCAATTAATTATGTTTTAACTTTGATGACATGTGGTATATTAGTGCAACTTTTTATTATAAAATACTTTTATTTTATTGCAGAAAAAAAGGAAGATAAAAAACACTTTTCAACCAACCATAATATCTCAGGCAACCACACCGCAAGTATCACCCTGGGAGTACACTGTTTCTATTAGATACCCCCACAGAAAAAAGATACAAACGCTTAATTCCAGTGATCAAGGCAGCCAGTCCATAAAATCGCTTCCTCTTCCAATTCAAAGACCAGTTAACTCAGTGTTTAGTAGATTTTTCACTTTTTGTGTACACTAAAAGTTTCAAGTAAGGGCTTCCTCCACTTTGCGATGGACACGACTGAGGGAGGTTCAATCATAGGATACGTAGCTTTAAATAATCTGTGTGTTTCTTTGTCAACACCACAAAACCTTCAGCTCTATCGTAAACATCGCAAAAACCTAAAACAACCTAGGTTATGTTTGTTGCCTAAGAGAAGACTTTTATGTTATCTTGTTCTCCGGCGACAGGCACTGTCGTTCAACTACATGTCTATCAACAACCGCCATTTTATTTCTATTGCAGATATCAGAGCAAAAAATTTTCGATACACTTTTGGATATGTTTCCAATATGTATGAAAGAAATCTTACAATTTGTAAGACTCATATATACTTGGTTGTTGTTTAAAAATGTAAATGCCTTCATGGGACACACTGTTTTTTTTAACCTTCTATTTATGTTTTTCTTTCTTAATGTTATATATTTTGCGTATTTCGTTAAATAAAGAAACAGTTTTTTTTTTCTTCGTATATCGTAACTGACAATATGATATTAAATCTGTGAATGTAAGCTAGAATTACTTAAAAAAATCACAATAGAACTAAATGTACTAAATTAATAAACATAAACCACAAAAATGAAAATACTATATGTCATGTCTGATCATGATGTTAATATCGTTTATTCTAATTAGCTAAAACTGAATACTTGCTGAAAAACATTAAAGATGCATTTTTTTAATTTTTTGTTCTCTTGGAACCTTACTGTACTTTGTCTGTATGAGATATGTAGACAAAGCTTTGTTTAATTATTTCAATCGGTGTCCTTGTGATAAAAAAAAATTAATTATCGGGCCAACTTAAAACTAGAATAGAACTTATTTTGAAAATAGAGCGGTCAGCATTTTTATAGTTAAGTTTGAGGAAGTGATTTTTGGTGTATTTTGATTGTAACGATGACAAACATTAAATTTAATATATCATCTACATGAAAAATTAAAAAATATATTTAAGATTTTTTTTTCTATTTCTTACAACTTATAAAATCTGAGTATTTGTTGATTGTACTAAAATGTTGTAGATGGGTGTGTTTCAAATATTTGTGTTAAAAGTTAGGCTATACAGTCTCACAACAGAGAAAAACAGACAGAAATTATAGAAAATCATAACAATTCAGTCTCCTGGAAATGGACCAAAGTTTTGATTATGGATGCTTGAACATACTTTTTTATGTACCATATTTTTTGTTTTTACAAATATATTTCGGATGTTTAAAGTAAAATGAAAAATGCTGAAAAAAGAAAAGTATATATATTTGATTAAAAATATATACCAAACTCGTTATTTGTTTTACAAAGACTTTTCAAGGAACACTGTTATTTTATGCATAAATGTGAAATAAAGTTAAATAATCATGGCTTTTAAAGATACTTTTCCTCAGGGAAATTAGAAACATTGCCATTAGGAACACAAATAAAAATCTGGCATTATTATAAATCAAGAAGAAAACTCCCATTAATTAAAAAAAAGTCCATTCAGAAAAGGTCTGAGGTAGTAGAGAATTATTACAAAATTCAACCAATATATCATTTAATTGAAAAATTGCAGTCATGCGGAAATTATGAAGTAAAATAAGTTTCGGTGCGAAATTTTTATTTTATAAAATGAAGTATACGCTTTTAAATTTATACACTTTTAAGTTATACATGATAAACAAAACAGGTCCCACCAAATTTATATTTTGTGTTGAGAATTTAGCCGTTTTCTTGAAGCAAACATCTCTGCTTTAGTACTTCTGACTAACAATTCCGCTATCCCATACTTATCTGTAAATAAATACCAAAAACATTTTTCCAAAATTAAAATACCATACTTAAAAAATTTATATTTTAAACTCGTGTCTTCTTCATGTAGAAAGAAACCTAATTAAAATTAAAAGTTGCATAAGAAAAATACTTGAATATTACGAGCTTTAACGAAAGAGAGAGCATTTCGTAAAATCTATTGTTATCTATATTGTTATGAGAAAAGGTGCATTAACTAAACCTCTTGTCTTTTTATAATCTTAGAATTACTACTGTTTCAGTCGCATGGACTCATCATCAGATCCATAATTATAAACTACGTATAAAATCATAAGGGAGATGCTTCAAGTCGTTGATGGCTTAACAAAATGTATTAACATTTATATAGGCCTATATAAGTAAAAACTATGAAAATAATATCAGGTGAAACAAATTTAAAAGACAGACATGAAGTGTTGAAGGTGTTGACTAACTATTTGATAGAGACTAATATAAGTTGTAACTATATATTGGGAGTAATCTATCTGTAATTGTCTGTGTCATAGTTCCGTATTTTATACTATGTTTGCATGAAATGTGAATTGGTCATTTATTCAATTTGAAGATTCCTCTTCAGTTTCATTATATTTTCAAATTCTTCTAGAGAAGTCATAGAATATCTCTTTTTCAATCGTGCATTATGCATGTTGATGTTTACATCCGTGTTGTCAATTATTAATTAGACGTTCTGCATAAATATATTTTGTGATGTTATACTTGTTTGTAGATAAATGTTCATTAAGTCGACTATACAAATTGAGCTTGGTTTGACCTTTATATAAACAAGGGCATATTTTTAATGTCACTTTATACATGCCCGTTTTTTCATCATCCCATTATTATTATTCCATGGTTTTAACATAGATTCAAGTTTATTAGTATTTTGTAAGTAATTGTTATATTTTTTTAGCCATTTCAGTCTTTAGTGTGTATTGCCAGTTGTACAGTCAAAAAAACTATTTTTTTTATTTTCGTAGTTACGAAAGTGTTATTTTGTCTCGATAACGATCCGTTTAAATATCTGTTTAAGAAACTATTGAAAGTTGCTGCTTCCGTGATATTATTTGAGGGGATTAAGCTTGATGAGTTAAAAATGAAAACTGCACATGTTGAAGGTAATTTCATTGGTATCGTTTGCTGTTGTTAAATATAGGATATCTAAAATTCGTTGTTTTATAATTTCATGGAAGAACGTTAGCTTTGGGTGATTTTGTACAATACCTGAAATTTTCTTATAACGATGGCAAACTTGGCAATACTAATAAATTTCTACCTCATGAAAATCCAGCAAAACTGGGCACTTCTCTATAAGCTATTTAAGAAGTATTTATTTAAAATAACCCCTACACAAACGAGATAATGAAAATTATGCTCATTCGTAAAAAGGAAAGTTATATGAGTTTAATAAAAGAATTTGAAATTTATGAAGCCACGTGAGAGGGAATTACAATTAAACAAATGGCCCACTTTCTAAATGTATTAATACGACTTAACATCAAGAATAGTCAATATTCTTTTCTTTTTAAAGTCTCACTACACTACGGCCTTTATGCCATTAAGGAGTGCTTGTTGGGTAGTTCCTGTTGTCATTATTTAAAAGTTATACAAACATACAACACAAAACAGTTAACACAAACTCTGTATACATTTTATTTTTATTTTCTTCGTGTAGTGCGCCCACTGTCACGACACGTACTTCAATCTTGTGTTTCGTCTTTCAATCAGGTCCTAGATATAAACAAGGCGTAAAGGTATAACTAAAAGTCCTGTTTTCATACAGGTCCACACGTAGACTTTTTATTAGGTTATAATACCTTTCCTGTAAAAAACAATATAATATTTAGATAAATGTGTTACATCTTGCCACGTACGCGTAGGTCGGCTGCTAGCTTGTTCGTGCCCCACGTTGGAACGCTACTCGCCGCGTATGCCCTTCGACGTTTCTTGGAACCTAGATTGCTCGCAACCCTTTTAACCTCGCTTTACAACCGCCTCCGTAGGGAGTTCTCACCTAACTTTGCATTAACGCGGACAAGACCAAGATGCTCACTTTTACTTTTTCTTTAATCAAAGATATTGCACTACTTGGCTTTTGTAAGTATGAGCTTGTCCTCATAAACCTACAACCTTTTAATATTCGCAAAATTCCCTGAATTTTATTTCAATGCTCGATAATTTTACTATTTCTCTTACTTAACACTCTCTTTCTCTGGGGAAGTGCCTTTTGGAAGAAATCGGCTCTTAAGTTCTGATGATAATTTCTTTAAAATTTTATACTATATTTAACCAGAGCACACATAAAACATTTATCATAAACAAAGTAATATGAATATACAGAATTGATAATAGAAAACAAAACAAATTTGAGAAACGAATTGTGTATATTATTTCTCTTTTAAGACAATTTAAAGACAATTTAAAATCTTTGTTCCACAACAAAATTAATCAAACAAAACAAAACAAACAAAATATTTTACAAAAATTCAAAACAGAATATTTCTTATATACTAATACAAATGAAAAAGCTAGACTATTCCAGCAAGGACTACAGATAGTTTTTCCTGTACTGAAATAGTCGTATTTAATTAATAAATATTTATAACACCAAAGCAGAGATTTTATTAATGAATTTAATTTTTATTAATTTCCCAAATGAAGTTATATTTAAAATGATTTTATTATTTGCGAATTATTCCTTATACTTATTGTACCTTCACACTTTATATGAAGTTCTCGTAGATTTTGAAGTTAGTTTTTAAAGTTGTTGTCTGGTGTCGATGAGTTGTTTTCCGTCCAAGTCCTGTAGATTGCTGAATAGTTGAATGCTGGTCTCAATCTCGATCTGCTAAGTCGCCTTGAAGTTCGAAATGAGTTGTAACTTTTCTAAGTCGAATTTAGTAGAGTGACTAATGTGGCTTCTTCTCTGCTTGGAGTCTGGTACAGGAGAACACGTCTTCCTCGCGTCGAGTCTGCTACAAGAGATACGTCTTCCTCGCTTCGAATCTACTACAAGAGTACCCGTCTTTTACGATGGATAATTTTCGGTCTCCCTTTCTGTGGGAAGTTTCCCACAAAAGGTAACCACTTTTCCTCCCTTTTGTGAAGAAATGTTTTTTCTTTGTTTTTAGTATTTTCAGGCCCTTTTGGTCTGAAATTTTTATACTAAATATTTAACTAGGTATAGATTTTACCTATTGAATAGTTTTCCTTCTTTATTTTCTATTAAAAAACTCTTTAATAGATAATTCAATTGTTGTATTATTTAGTGTTCACTGTGTTGATGGTTGGTCATACAAAGTCCATTACCTGTACCGTGACGTAGATCTGCGCGAGCCACTTTGCTTGTTCATTCCTGAAAATCTTGAATTTGGACATTATTTCGAACAACTCGCTGTAACTTTTGAACGGCTAGTTCGATCGTCGAGTTCCTTTCGGATTCTTCTTCCTTTCCATCTTGTGGGTCTTGTGGAACTCGATTCGTTGTTCTCGTACGCTCCGTTCGCGAGTTATCGCACTTTTATCGAAAGTCTGTTTTTACACTTTTGAACTTCCGATATAAGTCCTTTTTTGAAATTCTTTTGAATACATTTTGTTCCTCTACATCTGTGACGAAAAGATCTTCTTGGACTTTTAACGTAGCTCGCTTGGCTCTCGAGTTATTGGTCCTTGAAGTACAGAAGTTTTTGTCGTCGTGTTCATTGCTTATAAACCCCCCCCCCATTATCTATAATCATCTCTGCTCTGTTGTATAACAATTTTATATACTAGATACACATTATATATACTTTTATTCCCCCTCTAACTTTTAATTTGACCGCTTTTGGGCTTTAAAGTTTTACTTTTGGTTATTATTATATCTCCCCCATTTTAACTTGAAATTTGAATCTAATTGCATATTATTGTTCCCTAGTGTTGTCTCTTCAATTGTAATTATTATTATTTTTTAATATATCCCCCCTTTAACTTTAAAAACTCAAAAAACTCCCCAAGAATGACTTTCTATGTCCATTCTCACCTGTTTATTATTATTATTACTTATTTTTTATTTGTGATTATTATTATTTCCCCTTTTGGTTATGACTCTACGATTTTTGAATTTTGGATTTACACTTTTTCCAAATTTTAGGTTTTTGAGCCCCTCTAATAACTTGAATAAATTTTTTGTTTTATTTGATTTTAAATTAATTTGTTGATATTATTAGTCGGTTGACTCTACTGAATATTTATTTATATTAATAATTTAGTTTTTTTAAAATAAAATAGGAGCTACGGTAGTTTGGCTTTGCATGTCTGATCAGGCAAGTTTCCTTCTTAACCTGGCGTGACGTCACCGCACCACCTCGTCCCCACTCTATCTGGTTAGCGCGGCAATTTAACTCGCTTTTAAATTTAACATGAGACTAATGATCTTGTCATTCCGTCTCAATATGTATATATATATTATGTGAATTTTTACCTATAACATGTAAATATTAAATAAAACTAATAAAACAGAAAATAAATATTTTAAATAATTTGTAATAGATTTAATTCAATGAAATGTACGGAACTTTATCAACCAAGTTACGAAAGTTAGAAATAATCAACGATCGTAGTATACTACTTAGCTTAACTGTGTCCTTAGCTTAACATCTAATCAATGCAATCCGGTAGTCATGCGGGTGGAGCTGTGGGGGAAAACAAATGTATAAACACAAATCCTATGCACGCTAGCGGAAATGTAGCCATTGCTAGTACTATACATAGGGATGTACGATGTTGAGTTAAATGATGATCATCATACTAAATAAATTATAGAATTCATTATTATTCCGTTGTAGATTTTATAGCATGATACCAATATTATATCGACTGCATTGTGAACTAATGTAATAAGATATTTAAAACAATGTTTTATCGAATTAAGTTATAGTATCTGTAAAATAAATACGGCATTTGTATAATAAGTCTCAGCTAATATGTTTGATATTAAGAATTATTTCAATATCTGTACAACTATTATGAGAATATTTCAATCAAAACATTAAATTTGATTTCAATAAAATTCGATGTTGATCTTATACTCTGAAGGAAAGATAGCATGAAGTGGATTTAAATAAATTAAAAAACAGGTTGATTGCTAAAAATAAATAGGATTAAAGTTCAATTTATTGATTATATTCCAAAATGTTTTACTACAAATATATTCGTATGTATAAAGTCAAATTCATATTCCTTGATACTGTAGGATGGGGCGGATGCAGGGGTAACTTTAAATGAAAATAGTTTAACTTATAGAGCGTAAAACGTTCAACTATCTCTATAAACTATGAGTTTATGTGAACTCGTAACCTTCAGAAACGCTTATTTGTGGTTTAAACCTTTATTTAGAATCATCTCGAAGAAATCATAATATTAAAATTGTGCTGATAAATTGTTTCACTGTGTGTCTAAATTATTGTTGTAGATTCGTTATGATAATATTCACATTATATGTAATGTAAAGTCAACTGTAAAATATAAATAAATTCAAATAATACTTTAATTAAAATGTAAAGTTCAATAAATATAAGAGTCGGAATATACAACACAATGCAAGTTAATTTAACATTTATTTCAAAAAGTTGGGATAATGTAAAATAACATTCCTTTCAAAAATATGCACTAAATAGATTAGTATTATTGACAAATTCAGTTACCGTGAATATATTGTTGAGAAATTGAATCAACAAAGACCCAATTTTTGTGTGTAAGAGATTAATTATCTTTCATTTCAAACTTTGTTAGTGTGAATGTACAATACTCAAGAACACGAGAACACATACCATGGGAGAGTGATTTAATTGGTTTTAGTTCCTGCTGTTAATTGTATTTCGGCAATTCAATTACCCATTTGTGTGTTTCTATTTGTATTGTTAAATAAATTCTATTGTTTGAATCGACACCTGTAGAATTTAATTAAAATCCAAGAAAAATAATGACGGACCTATGGAATAATCTAATTGAATTTCCTTTTGTGATTAACATTCTTGTTTAACTTCTCTAATGTATTATAAATAATTTACTTACGAGATTTAAAGATATAATTTGTTATATAATTATCTAAATATTTGCGAGCAAACTGAGAAGTTCAGTTCGATGAACTCGGGTTTGCAGGTGTTTGAACTCCATTTAATATTGATATGTTTAGTCTTGTATTACTTTCTCTTGTGCTTTCATTAGCATATAAGGTTTAAATTGAAGATATCAAGAAAACAAATTTATACCTACAAGTAATGAAAATGTAGTTACAAAAAAGTAACAACAATTGTATGAATAAAATGGCCGTACTGATAAAAAAATAAAATAAACTTCGAGAGGTGATACGATTAAATGGCATATCATTTCATTGTAACATCATGTCCGCTGCTTATCACTTTATAATTTATTTTTATACAAATATTTATGTTCCTTATTATAAAAGTACAATTTCTATTTTTATTAAGAAAATAATTAGTCAAAACGAATTAATAAAATGGTAAATATGGAACTAAAATGCATATACTCAATTGAGAAGATTTTATGTTATGTAAACAAGGAGGACAATGAAAACAATAATAATATCTGGAGCAGAAAGATGCAGTGCTTTATAAGAAATG
This sequence comes from Aphrophora alni, assembly GCA_963513935.1. NCBI lineage: Eukaryota > Metazoa > Arthropoda > Insecta > Hemiptera > Aphrophoridae > Aphrophora > Aphrophora alni. Next base: position 82,596,942 of record OY740771.1, on the reverse strand, counting down.
TTTTCAAGAACACAAGAATCTACTTACTTAAAAGCATATTATGATAAATATATTATTATAAATATCTTATCATTTCTCTTTGTTATTTTGTTCATTTTACATTAATGTGATCGAAGAGGCAAAACTATTTTACCATACTTTTCATTTTCGACATTTATGGGTTGTTATTGTTATGATTATTAGTTTTGTAAATTTTATTCATATTTAAAAAGAACCACTTAATAATTATACCTTAAATTATTTTTATTTTTAACTATGACAATTAAAGCAATAAAATAGTGCACAAAATAATTCGCAACTTTACATCAAATCGGTAATTATTAATTACACACCGTATATTAAATTATACTAGTTGAGCCAATAATGGGGAAATAACTAATTGCAAGTATTTATGAATGAAAGATGTTTTATTTTGGATAGTAGTAATAAATATCAGTCTTAGCGTTGAAAAATGTCGTTATTATTTTATATAAAATATGTTTTAAAAGTAAATAATGTTTTTGTTAGATAATATTTTTTTTTTTTTATATTTATTTTACAAACTTTCTTTGAAAATAATATTATATTGTGATCATCGTTTACTCTTTTGCACAAACCTAAATATCCCCAAATCTACGAACTCGTGAAAAGGCCACTTCCATGCGAAAAAAATCAGGTTCTGTTAAATACAATCTTGCCCTTTGAAGCTTTTGACCTTGTGGCTTGAATACTCGAAAACTATGGTTCTATTTTAACTGGATTGGCCACAGACATTCGAACAACTGGCTCATGACATTTGGCTCCGATAATTGTCTCGTCAAAATATCAAAATGGTTAGAACCGATGTTGTGTTTTTTTATAGAAGATACCCCAAATTTTGAGTTATTAAACAGTGAAATATATGCACACATACCAAATTTGCTTGAAATCGCATACGACATCTTTTGACAGACAGTTATCATTTGAAAGTAACTATTTTTGTCTCGGGGACCTCAAAACGGGTATAACCACAACACCTCGTCATCGATTTGTGGCCCTACACATATCTTCCTCTATAGTACGTATAAGTGTGAAAATAAAAATGGCCATGACGTCATAGAATAGGCTTTAAGCCAGGTTAACGACACGAGCTAAGCAAGTGGATGTTATAGTAAACGTCATTATACCAGCGATAAGCCAAGGATGGTTATTTAGGCACCCTCGCGGCTCACTATAGTGAGTACAAGCTTAGTAATCCTGAGTAACATAGCTGGATCTACACCTTATAGTCTTAGATTAGACCCCTCCTGTCACGTCTCTCTTAGTTCTTTTCCTATCCTGAAGCTATTAGAGTATTCGGGGGGGGGGGGGTGACATCTTTAATTTATGTTATTTTCTTCTTTTTTTATAAAGCGAAAACAGAGTGATTATCTGCTTTTAGTCTTCAGGGGAGGGGATGGAAGTTAGAATATATTATAACCGAATCAAGGTGTTTTCATACTCAAAATAATTCCAAGTGTTTTTAGAAATGTATTTAATATTTGTATTTCTATAAAAAAAAAAATAAATAAAATTTAAAAAATGAAACTTTGATATATGGCTAAGACAACATAAATAATGAACACAATGTTACTGCTAAATTATACTTCTTTAATGTTAACGTATGACACATAATGACTACTATAGTCTATAATTACTTATATCTGGCACTGTCGTACTGCCGTCTGGCACTGTCGTACAACTATCTGACACTGTCTTACTGGTTAATTCCCACTTCTATTGCTAAAGTCCGCGGTTCTTCTTACTGCTAATAGTCACTCAAATTTAACTCCCTGATTTCTGTAAGTCCTTACAGTAAAATATCACTTAAATCAACCCTCGGGGTACTTGTATTCTTCCTGTTTCATTGCACTGCTTGTTAAGACTACTATAACTTACTGCTAATTATTACTCATTGTGTGTGGTGGACTAGACCTTTAATCTCTACAGAAATATTAGATATAAGGACAATACTACTACTCTATTAAAAATTGGAGTGTTACTATTAATTTTGTGTTCTTTATTCCAAGACACTTCATCTCCACTTAAGATTATTGGTATGAGATTTTACGTTATTGATTATTCATACCAAACAATTAAATTATTGAATGGTTATTTCTAATATGTACTATTATTAGTTTCAATGGTCATAGCGAAGGCTACTCTGATTGGGATTTGTGTTTTTATTATATGGAATGGTTAGATCAGAAGGTATAAGGTTAATGTGGGGTATGAGAACAAGTAAATCCTAGTCAATAAATTTAGCAGTGATGGTGTACTCGTCTTAGTAAGTTACTACTAATCTTGTACCCTAATAATCCCTGATTAGCGTATGTATACAACAAATTTGGGATGATTATATTGTAAACATTAAAACATCTGAGTATGTTAGATGTTTGGGCCTTCCCCGCTCTAGGTAACAGTACAGGTGTTTGAACTGTCAACCCTATTGTTGATATGTCAATGCACCAGAGGAATGGGGTTGGGAAACTGGTCACTTTAGTTGTAAATAGTTTTAATGTAGTCTTTGTTAAGATTCCCTCTGAAGATGACAACTTTTTTGTTGTAATAGCTACAAGGGTCTAATAGAAATAAACATTTTACTTTTGACAAAAAGTTTGGTTTTTGTTATTTTGTTTATTCCCAAGTGTGGTAAGGGACTTCTGAAAGAGTACTTGTATTAAGCTGTCTTACTTGAATCAAGCTCTACATCTTTTTAATTACTCGAAGACATAAATGTATATGACTATTGAACCCAAAACTCAAAACACATTTCAGCTTTAATAACATAATGTAGAATAATTGTCGAGGTATGCAAACATTTGTAGAAAGTAATAGAAGCTGAAGATGAAGTAACGATTTAGATTCTAAGGAGTGTAGTTTCTTCACGGCAGGAACCATAGATGAAGTATTCTGTATTTCTGTCACCACTTCACCCTACTACTAAAACTACTCTTGGGGCTCCTTAAAATGTGTTCGAAGTGAGGAATTGGCAAGAAGAAAGTATTATTTTATAAATTTCGTTGGGAGAGTTTAGAAATTGTTATAGAAAAGTGTCAACATTTTGAAAAGATGAACTTTCAGGCAAATATTTGAGTAGGGGACCTTGGATAGGTGGTAATGGGTGGAATTCGAATGGGCTTTTTATCAAATTTTGTGGTAGCCGGTAGAATCTTTTGGGGAAAAGATTCTTTTGGTGGTGGAAATACATCTCTCTACCAAAGGTTTTAGCGTGAGGTCGCTAAACACGCAAAAACCAACTACTAAAGAATTTTATTGTTGCTACTTAAAGCTTGTACGAGTGTGATTACTCGCTTTTATCCCGTTTTAACATACTGCTAAAAAATTTTTGTCATAACTGCTAATTTTTATATTATAAATTTGTATTGCTGAGACATTATACAAAATATTAAACAAATATAATTTTTTAGTGAGTGGTTTAAAGAGTTCTACATCAATAAATTACATTAAGTAAAGTTGTTACCAGGCGACTTAAATTATCAAAAGTTGGAACCATCTGGTAACAATGTTTAATAAAAAAAAGACAAAGACAAATTATATAATTAACAAAGCCAAAATTTATTAAGTTTAAACCGAAATTTCGACGGATCAGATTTTACCATTTACAGTTATGTAAATACCAGCTTAAGATTACTTGACATCACCAAAAGCTTAATAATGAATAAGATTACAAATTTAATTGAATCTTCTTTTAAAAAAAAGTTTACATGCCCTTAATAAGTAAAAGAGAAACAAAAAAAAATTTAACAATTAAACTTTGACATTTATCCCCCTTTTTATACAAACTGTTATAAAAGAATTTAACAATAAAAAAAGATTCTATAATCAAAATTAAAATTTTAGTTCAAAAGATATATTAATTCTAACAAGTTTTCATCATTAAATTACTTATAAATTATCATGATTTTGTTTATTAAATTTCTTACATTCTAAGTTGGCCAACTAATATATATATATATATATATATATATATATATATATATATATATAAAAAGGAAATTTGTTTATAATATAAAGGAAATTTTTAAATAGTGAAATTTTTTTTTAAATACTGAAATTTTTAGATATTGAAATTTTTTAAATAAATAGTGAAATTTTTAAATATTGAAATTGTTAAATGATGAAATTCTTTTAAAGATTGACGTCAATTTTTGTTTTATTAATTTTGAAAATAACCCCTTTGGGGCTGTTAGGACCGAAAAGTTTGCATGCAGCACAACCCAATTATATATTTTGTATTATAAATAATTACACATTATAACATATAAACAGTAAAGGACATATTGTTAAACAGAGTTCAGTTCCAAAAATATACATAAGAACAGGTTCACAATTAGAGTCAGTATTTTAGATGAAAATCATTTTATAGTGCACTTATCGACTTTTCAAAGTTTTTGTTATAAACATGTCTTAAACAGTTAAGTAGAGTCTTTTAAACAGGCATCCAATTTTGCTGCATGGACTTGCAAAATCCAGAACACAAAATCCAGCAAACTTGAACGAGCTTTTGCTGGACTGGTTGTGAAGTGCTGAGAAATTTTTGAATAGAAGCACACGCCGTGTTTTATAAAAACAAAACTCACCAACTTTTATTTTTTTTTACTTTTGTAAAAGAACATCACTAATTTCAAGAAGCACTCATTATTATAGCAAGTTTAACCGGTCATATACGTATGTTAGAAGTAAAATGAAACTCACTGACACATTATCTCTACACTTTAAGAAAACACTGACATTCTTAGAGAAACACTTATTACATCGTAACGATTTTTTTTAGAATAATTTATCAAATGATTATAACAAGAATTGTAGAGCATTTTGCAAGTGAAGGCCGATTAGATTTTGGAACGACTGCATGTTCTACAATGTTGAAGATGAATTGCATAACGGTATTTTTAGACTGGACCTTATCCGGTGATAGAAAGAGAGGGAAGATGGTCATGCGATATGTTTCTACTTTGGCCTCCAGGTTACACTAGCTATCAGATGCAGGTAGATGGGGCAAGGCGGGGGTGGACGGTTGATAAATTTAGTACAGATTATTTTATTAATGTTATGATTTGTGAATAACGCTAAAAAGTAACACTTTTACTAACTCCAAAATGTTTTTAAAGTGGGGGTATAAGCGGAAGAGCATAATTGAATTCATAATTATATATCTAATGACAATAGCAACTATCCTGACCTTATCGCACTATATTTTTTCCTTCGATCTGACTCTTGGTGAATGAAAAGTCAATAAAATTAGGTAGACATACAAACATACAAATAATCCTCTTTTTGTTTTACATCAGATACTTCCAAATAACAACCAATGTGTTTAAATTTTTAATAAATTGAGAAATTAACAGATATTGCCATAATTTTTGTTATGAATTATTAATGAGGTTATGAAGAGATATGGATGCGGAATGTTAACTATTTCTTTTCGGAGGATTACATTAATTACCATATTGAATCACTTAAAAACGCACCGCAGTTAAGATCTGTTATATGTTATACGCACAATGTTAAAATGTCCATAATACACACCAAACAGTTTTTTGTTTGTTATAGTCATTAAAACAATGATTGCATGTATTGAATGTGATACTTTTCTTCAACAGTGATGAAAATACTGACTTGTTAAACTCGTCAGTTGTAAACTTTATTGGAAAAGTAATTCCTAGAAATCCATGTTACAAGTTTAAATAGATGTCAAAATAAAAATAAATAGGAAACCGTTGAATACAAATTAAATCAAGTACGTTTGCAGTCTCTTGATTGGGAATGTCGTTTCTATTCTAACAGTAACAGACATTCTCAGGGTAACTAAGTTAAATTAGATGGTTAACCACCAATCAGAGACTCGTTATTTATTAGTTAGATTATTTGGAAGTAAAATATGGATTTTCATGAACAATCCTTTTGAAAGTCACATATTTTTAAGAAAATAATACTCGTGTAAGTTTTGTATTCAGTTTTAAACTATTTATTTTAGGTGAAAACAAGGTGAAAAAATCGTCAACTTAGTAAATAAACTCCTACATTATATGAACAATATACTTGAAATTCATATGAACTTCTATATCCACAGCTCTTATCTTAGACGTTTTCACAAATACAAACCAATTTAATCAAAACATTACTTGTAAAATATTTTATTATTACAACCTTAAAAAAAAATAAAAATAAAAAATAAATTTAAAAAAATAAATAAAAACATGCAAAATATTTTGTGACCGTAACTGTATTATTAGTTCTCTTTCCTATTAATTTTGGTTAGAACCCGCTCCTCAATCTTTCTTCAAAGTCTCTTTATCTTAAATGTTGTTTTCTCCAAACCTGACGCTATTACAGTATTTTATGACTATGGATCTTATTGTTCTTTCTTTAATAACGCGATGATGACCTAGATTTTTTGTTATGTACAATTGTTTTTAAAAACAACAAATAATAATAAAACTCTTTGAGATAAAATAATCTCATTTAATAGTTACGATATTTAAAATAGTTTATTTTGTATTATGTAGAGATACATTTGAAACATTCACACCACCTCCCAATACACAAGTTGAAGTAGTAATAGCAAATATCAGTTTCAATCATTATATTTTTTCATAAAATGAGTTATGTAAATATAAGCTTATAGTGAAATTCAGTTTCTGATATTTAAAGAAAAAATTCATTTTTAGTTTTTCTGATCACCTGTATACGAAAATTACTCATAAAAGTTTGTATCTGGCTGATAGCGTAATTTTGTCGAATTATTACTCCATCATATTCAGAAGTGTAGCGTGAATTACAAATAAATAAATTATTATTAATTCTTAGAAGGATGGGAAAATATTATATATGGGCAAAAAATTAAGTAAGATTAAGTGGCCTACCAGATCCCCATTTTTGACGTCAATAAATTTGTTCTACTGGTGACATGTTTATTTTGTTGTTTTCAATAGGCCACAGACGATTTAGCTGATTTGAGAAATAGAAATACTTTAGAGTGTAAAGTTGTTTCTCAAGAGACATTACAAAACGTTAAAACAGACTGTAATTTTGAATAGATAATAAGGGTGAATATTTTGTAGATATTTTGTAAATGAAATGAAAGTCAGAAACTGAATTTGACCAAAACTATTTATGGTAAATAATGACATAAGCATATTTCCTGATATTCTTTTGATTTCCAAATTTTGAAGTTAAATTTAATATTATGTTTTATTGTATTATTTTTAAACATGTTGATGAGTTAAATTTACCCCTAAAATTTGGATATATTTTAGTTGGTAATTAAACCCACTCATTTGTAATAGTGCTAGTATAATAAAGTTGGGACGGCTAGGGAAAGCGGTGCAGTGGAACAAATACCGGTCAATTGCGGACACGGACTATTTCGGACACATCATTAAAGCGGTCAATTGCGGACACTAGGGATTACTGCTACCTGACAAGGGTTTGACAGGTCTCTGCAAATATTTCAATACTGGAAATTTGCGGACACTATCTTCTGGAAAAATAAAGAAGTAATGTGACTAATACAACAACAGCTTTGATATACACGGGTAAATCAACTAGTTTAAATATAAAAGAAGAAAATCGACTGGATAGAACAGCTGAACCGACTGAAATTAGAATTTAATAATTTTTTTAAAAAATATACATATATATTAATATATATATATATAATATACTGGCAAACTGGCGAAATGGCTCAGCCCTTTATATTATAGGGTCTACGGGCCTGGCTTGTTGCACTGTGTGAATAATATTAAAATGTTTGGCAGTTTCCTGTGACTCATAGTGGGGAGAAAGCGAGCCTACCTCGGCTCGTTTCCCGCTTACCAGCTCCTTCGCGCGGGAATAACAACGTTTAACAAATGTAATCTCATTACAAATCTCTATTACATTATACTCTTTAGAAACCATGTGTTTCGTTCTTACAATCAATTGATAGTCAAAACGCTGCTTTGAACGGGAATTCTATTTGTACCTATTGTAGCTGTAAAACCCTTGTCAGGTAGCAGTAGTCCCTGTTGTCCCCAATTGCCCGCTTTAATGATGTGTCCGCAATTGTCCGTGTCCGCAATTGACCGGACACCCAGTGGAACTGTGCAAGGTCGTTCTCAGAATTCAATAACTACCCTAACTAATAACTAACTGGTCTAAGTGCGCAGGTCGTTAAATTGAGGGTTAACACTAATTTGTTACTATCGTAAAATATGATTTCCATTCATAGGCTATACTTGTTTTATCGATGCGATGGTTGGTAAATTTTATGTGATTCTAATTTAAAACCAACTTTTATTGTTATATAAAATATAAAAGGATGAAAAGACGAACACTACTAACCTTTTACAAAAATGAAGTATCTGATTAATCATTTACTCACCAAGTAGGTCGATCAACCTGGGAAAACCGCCCACATCTTGTCGAATATGATTATCCGCTGATATATCAAACATACTGACCCAATTAATAACACAGATCAATTAATTCGTTCAATATAATTAGTGGCCTTGTGGCCTTGTCAATATACTTATTTAAAATATATACATTTAAGTTATACAAGTGATTTTATACAAGTGATTTTATACAAGTGACTCACACTTTTAATTCTTTTTCAAACAATCTTTATCTTCAATAAATTATGTACATGTTATTTTACATTATGTGGTGATAGAAAGGCCATTTTCTCAGTTTTTCTTGTACTGATGGGACGCACATTGTATGAAATTTAACCTAGATATTGCGCCAGTGCGATACCTTTGACAGAGTGATTCCATGTATTGCAGACGTTTTCTATATTGGTAGATTATAATTTTTCTAGGCGTTTTGCAGCTTCTTATGCCAATATTAGTATCTATTTGGACTTCTTTGATAACTTCCACAACAACGAAGATGTTCGGGTGAGGGTGTGTACAGTTTTGTGAAAACTGTGCATGAAACGATTCACATGCATTAGATGCCCTAATGAATGGAGGTAAGGTAGACGCGCTATCAGTATAATTTTCTATGAGGTAGTCTGAGAATTCTTCAATTTGTTGAGGTTGTATGGACATAAGATCTTCTACAAATGCTTCCTCTACTTCAGTTGAATTTAACATGACCAAATAGCCAATGTAACCATTTCCCACTTTCCATTTGAAGTTCACTTTTATATTCTCTACTAAATCCCAGCTGTTGAATTTTCCTCACAACTGTCAAACACAACAGAGTATCGTGGGCTGAAAAAAATCCACAACTGAGGGGTGGGGGCTAACGTGACCGGGGAAACCCAAAAATGGGGAGTAACGACCTTTGCTTGGCTGAGTGAGACATTCCTGGGCATACCTAACTATCTTAAGCCCTGGCATACTAAAAGTGACTAACCCCTGATTCCTCCAGCCCCGCCAAGTCTATCGATATATTGTACTATTTCATATTATGGCATGTTGTATTTATGCGTCCTATCAGTGAAAGAAGAAAATCTTTTCACCACATAATGTAAAATGAGATGTAGGCCTATATAATTTGTACATATGAAATTTAGGTAAGGTTATAGGCTGTTCAAATGTTTTTTTACGTAGGCTAGTAGGTGTCATATTTTTCAACTAGGCTAATCTAATTTTTTTTAACAACCGTGTACCATCATACTTTATCCACTGTTTGGAGTGGATAAAAGGCCTACGCTAAAATGTGCCATCAACCATGCATGATTGACCGTAGGGTCTACCTGCGCAGCTCGACCATAGCCTCGGGGGCCCAGAAATAATCCGCTTACTAATTTCTTGACCACTTGGGCAGTTCGACCCTGCCCGACAAACGTTAGGGGTTTATGAAGTTACGGGATAGAATAGGCAATTTGACTACATCACTCAAGTTAGTGGTTAGAATTACCGTATTGAACTTGTTTGAAATATTTAATGTCATTCTAATTTACTATTGCTGTGAGAGAATTATTTCGAAAAAAACAACAACAAAGAAACACTGGCGACAGAGGTTGAGTGAAAGGGGGATTCGGGATTCACAACTCATTCGTAGGTCGCTGTTAAGAAGGTAACAAAATATACATTTTTGAGATTTCTAACGAATCAAAAACATTGATAATCAAGTTAACAACTTCTCTTATAATAGAAGATACGCTTAAAATACTTCCATTTCATTTCATTAAATATATATTAAGTTATGTTGTTTTAAAGTAAACAATGAAGTTAATTTTAATTTTGAAGTGATGTTTAGATTCGGTTCATTGCGGTAAATACTAAATGAGGACTTCTATCTCTCTATTCCTATATTTTGCCTCTCTTCAAAACCAGTTGACAAAATAATTAGATTCGTAAATTATCTTATAGAATTAAATAGTGTATCAAACGAAAATTAAAGTTAACTGATAGTAAGAAACGAAACTCTAATTTTATTCCTGGTATTTAGTGTTACAATAAACGAGAAAGGCCAGTTTGTATGTAGTAGGCTTGGGCAGTATAACTCCTCCCTCCCTCATTCATAGACACACTGGAAAAACTAAACAGTGAAATATATGCTGCATCCTTGACAATATAAAAACTTTAATATGCGAAAACCGAAAATGATTTGGAAAACATATACTCATTGTTTAACCTTCGAACTACTTATACATTAATGTAAATAACTTGTAACAGTCAATAGATGTTTGTTTAGGTTAGGTGGCCAGATGTTTCGCTGCCACAGGGTGATTAACCAAACCAACTATACACTTATGTATTCTATTGTGTACGTGTCACTAATTTACATTATTAAAACACAAATGTCATGTGTAAACCGCATTTGTCAAGTTAATATAAATAAAGATAATAAAACACAATTGTGGCCAGATGTTTACTAAATAAAGTGTACTAGTAGACTGCTTTACAAATAATGCCAGCTTTTACCTGGTCTGTAGATCGTATTCAAAGAACAATTTATTGTTGTGATAGAGTTTGTTTCTGGTTTTGAAATATTAAGTCATAAATGCAGCTGCAAGTGAAATTTAATTTGTCATTTCCAAAACTTTAACTACCCTGAACTCATCAATGATAAATATTCAGGCATGTGTAAATAATTCAATCGATTATGTGAAATTCTATATCCGTTAAACTGGTAGATAATTTTAAATAACATTTAAGGAGTAAAAACACAACCAACGTTCCATATGCTGAACCTTTAATAGACAACACACAGAATTGCAGCAGTGCACAGGACAACATGGCCATTTTATATAAAATAAAGAAAGGACACAAAATAAACATCAGGAGAAAACACCATTAGAGTTAATACAACAATATAATAAATGACATATTAAATTTCACCTCCAACTGGATTCGGGTTTGAAATTGTTGGATATTTGAAATCCAGAAACAAAATATATCAAATAATAAATCCTTCTAGGAGTACAAACGGTAAATAGGCTGTGTTATTGGAAACAACAATTTCTAGTGTACTTTATTCTCTAAAGGTGTGGCCACAATGGTGTGATAAAAACATTAAAAATTATCTTTGTTAACTTGACAAGTGAGAAGTTTTTGCTTTAATTGCTCATAATATATGTTAGTCTAGTGTATACAATAGTATTACATAGGTGTTGAGCTGGCTTGATGATACGTAGCTACTTAATCTACAAAAAAGGACTACTATTGATTATATTATGATACTCAATACTATTCAATATTGTCCACGTAAAACATGTATTCCTATTATATTATATATTTATTTTGGGGACATAAATATTATATAGAATAATATATTAGTTACTTAAAAATTAGCCCAATACATTAGCTGTTATTTTTATAGGTAACACTTTCGTGTTTAAATTTTCTAATTTTTTTTTTTTGTAAAGGATGAAGCGACAAAAAACCTCATTATTAACTATTCATTTTTTTAAGCATTCAAACTTAGAAAAGTAATTAAGTAATAGAAATGTCAGGGTCACATTTGAGAATGAAAAATTTGCAGAAAAGAATGCATAGTAGAAATAGTTGAGAATATTATAGTATGTATATTAATTCGTATATTCTAAATTATATATAATCTAAAATAATAATATGTAATAAGATCGTAATAAAACACGTAGCTTCCGTACAAAATCAATAAAAGAAGAATAAATTTACAAAATATTTGAAGAAACTATTATTAATTAAGAATTTTACAAATCATTATTAATATAAACATACCAACCTCTACTTATTTGAATAACTTTCGGTATATGTAAGTGAAATTAAAAACTCAATTTGTAGTCCTATTATTAATAAATCATTAGTGATGAGTTATGCAAAAGTAAATACTATTTAATATCACAGGAATATTCGTTTAAAGAGAAGAAGATGAGCTAACAGTTATAAAATTAAACTACTTAATATAAAATGTGTCACTTACATTTGGTAAAACTCTCATTGAATATTCATTAAATGAGGAATAAAGTAGCATACAGTTAACAAAATATATTTTCTGTTTGACAATCACTTTTAGAGATGTAGGTTGTCTAAAAGAAATACAAACCTATAAATGTATAGTACAATTTCCCAGTTCCCATCGGTTCCGAAAAAAAATCACTAAAACAGCAGGTGTTGTTGTATTAATGAGACTGCCAATGAATTAAACTGACCAGAATATAAACTTTAAAAAAATAAATGCTACCTCTGTTGGCTTTATGCCCATACAATAGCTTTGTAACACCTGTATTCTTTAGTAAAACTGACTAATTTAATTCTAATTTAGAATAGGTAACTTGTTTGTTATAAAATCCCAAATATGCAATCATTTTCATTTAACAACTTTGTTTTACTGTTTATTTTTATATGAAAGTGAATAGTTTCAATACGTTAATAAAATATTATTTGTTCATAAACTGTAACAAAACTATATATATATATATATATATATATATATATATATATATATATATATATATATATATATATTTGTTTTGATACAGTGGAACTTACGAAATTGTATGTGAGATATTTTAAGAATAATTCCATTCATTTCAGACATTCCTTTGGATTTTATTTATAACTGTGTTTTATTTTACTGAACGTATTTTAATACGTAAATAATTTATATTGAATTTAAAAAATCATATTAAATTTCATAATTATTAAGCCAGGAAAACTAATCTTTATTAATGTTTATAAGAGACTAGGGGACATCACAACATAAGCTCAGGATCGTACGCTCTTTGTTTGTATATTGAAAGGTTGAATCACTTTGTAACGGCTGAAAAATGTATCATTTTGCCACTTATAAATGGTTATATCAACATTACCAGAATATTAGGAAGAATGCGCGAGTAGGCTTGCCCAGAGGGACGTGAATCACCCATTTAACTTCCCAACGTTTTTTAGATTTGTCATACCAGACCAAGCCTTATTATTATTTATTCCCTAAACTGTATAATATAATGTAATTCCCTAACTAATAATACTGGTAAAAGTATTAATTAGACACTGTTAGTCTTAACAGTTCTGATTTTTTCCATGAAATTTGTAACAGGCAAGTCAATGGCTGTTTAGAGTTTAATAATAGAAGAATATTTATTGTGATCGATTAGCAAAATATTTCACAGAGTTACAAATAAATCAATTCTATGCACATGCGACGTTTAAAACAGTGGGATCGGATTTATAAGTTCAATTTTAGAAAAAAAAAACATTAATGAGTATAAATTAATGTCCACAGCTACATTTCGACGTAATATTTTAATATTTCGACGTATAATATGTTTTATTTAACTGCTTTGTTAAGAAAATAATTGGTTAATAATGATAATTAATAACTATATAATTCAGTTTACATAAACCATCTGAATGTGTGGGAAACTGATAGGACTTTCATATTTTAAAAATAAAAGTATTTCATTTTGGGGGAGATATTATAATGAAATGTAGTTTTAAAATAAAACTGTGATTTAATACACAATATTGTTATGATTGTTCCTGAAGAAGGGGGCAAAATAAAATAATGTAAATTTTCAATATTTTATTTTATTCAAATGCAATTCAAATACAAATTTTTGCATAACTCATAATTGTTTAGCAGTGGTTAAGCTTAAAGAACACTATTTTAAACAGCACACAATTAGATGCTGTTTAAACTTTTTAATTAACTTGCCTAAGATAGTCGTAATCTTTTATGTTATTCAATTTTTGGTTATTATACTATTATACAAAATTTATATAATTTATTCATAATTTAATATAATTCTACATGAATACTTATACCAAATATTTTACAACTAGAGGTAAATGCAATACGTTTCCAGTACCACAAGTGTACTCAGTGGTTACAACAATACAACCCTCTGCCCGCCTCAGTGGTCAGTTAAATACCAAAGCTATTTACATATATGTAGTACATGTTACACTGTACATGTGTTTTAAGCATGATTTCACAACTTTAAGTAGAATAGGTATTACCCAGTTAACAGTTAACTTGTGTATATGTCACATATGTCTCATCTTAAACAAATAAATTAAGCGTAAATTCTCCGTGTTATTCACTTAAAAAAAAAAATCTGACATCTTGATAACTTAATAACATTAATTACAGTAATAATAGCAATATTAAAGTTATGGCCTAACAAAGTCTTATGTTTAAAAAAATATATTATGACTTTAACTTTTTACATGACTCATTTCATCAATATTTTGTTGTAATGCACGTTGTTAAAAAAAAAATGAAATTTAGATTTGCAAAGATATTTGACGCATCTTCTTCAAATTGTCAGCAATTTGTCGCCTATGATGAAGGCGATAAACCTAAATTAGAAGATCATTTTAAAATTGGTGCAATAGTTCCCAGATTTTATTAATTTTTACATATAATTAGGAGGAAATAAATATTCCTCTTTAAATGTTTAACTTTTAAGCAACAACTTATATTTAAATGTGTTTAATGTAACACAAACACAATATTTTGTAAATTTTAACACTTTTTGATTCTGCCGACAAAGATATTTCGCCTTTCACTGTATTTACGAGGGAGCATTAACACAGATTAAGAAAATAAATTAGGAAGCAATCATTTAAGTATATATGTAATTACATAAATCATTGTAGTTATAACTAAACTTGTAACAATACCATGAACTCCTTTATTTTGTATTTTGCATTTACATATATTTTAAATATCATAATTATTAAGATATTGTAACATACGTAAAAAACAAATTATACCTTAAAAAAAGACACATTTTAATTGGACAATATTAATTATAAATTATATATTATCAGATTGATTAAAGTTGTCACACCTGTATATAATTTAATTAGAACCTTTATGTAACTAGAAATACTATTTATAAATTACAGTATTGGGGATCGTCATACTGATATCAATTGATGTAAGGACGGGGACATCTTTACAACATGTATTTTCATGTGATTGTTTTTCTTATAGATTTTTTTTGTAACTATACAAAGAATATTTATTTCATACGTATATTAGAAAAATATTATGGCATCCATTATAACTGACTGCTGTACAAGTGAAGAGATTAGAATATCTCTTTGCTTTACGATGACTATTATTAAATCTTATGGGCCAAACCTTAAGCTAGTTGGGTTGATCAGCAGAGTCTGTGTTTCTCATATAGACAATAATTACAAGTTGCATGTTCGCTTGTCGGTTCTGCAGCAATATCCACATGCTGGTGTAGCTTAGTAAAACTAAAAATATTGTGTCCACTGAGGTTAATAATAAGAGTTATCTTTAAAATGATCCAATGTATCTATTATGCTCTACGTAAAATATGTAAATAGTTTTTATATATTAGGAAATACAAAACTGTACATATTTATTTGATTATTTACAATAACGTGCACAGCAAATTAACAATCTAGCTACAATAATTAATATCAGCCGTCGATTCTATAATACTCTATCTCCAGCTTAAACACTCCATAATCCAAATCATGAAGTTCAGGTAGTAGACGCGACGCTGTGATCAAAGTAAAAAGATAAACGTAAAGGCCGACTTAAAACACACGCGAAACTGCAGCTATAATATATTGTAGGGATCCATCATTTCGAGTTAAATATTCACAACCGCACTAAATAACCTATAAAATGACTTAATTTTTCCGCCCCAGTTTTTATGACATAATAAAATACCAGTAACTTCTGTATTGTATGCTATTGAATTGAGCGTTATAAAGTTTATGTTTTATGTAATTAAATCATAGTTACTGTTTCATAGCATTTACAAAACATTTTTTAAAAATAATTCTTAGCTAACACGTTGAAAATTATGTACTTTATTTTAAAGGTTAATTAGTGTCAGATTGGAGATATACACCTTACACTGATACCACGCTATACATTACAACTAATGTAAATATATTGAAACCGGAATCAGCAAAGGTGTGATCACAGTATACTCTTACTCTTGCTCATTGTGTGGTTTATTACATAAATAATCACAATACTTTAAAGTACAAAAGTTGACATCGTGTAAGTGAATAGACCATTCCACTTACGAGTGATGACGAAAAATGGCGGAGACGTCCATCTAAGATGTCCTTTAGTGGAGGGAGGATAAATACCACTGACCTTGAATGTTTGTAATCATTTTTCATTTTAATTACAATATTATATAAATATTTATATATTAGTTACCTTTATTAGTACCAATAACTACATAAATACTATAAGACACGACATAGGATAGGGAAATAGTCTACGCTTTACGGGTGCTGTTCGTCACAAGTTTGACACACAGCTATCAGAAAGCGCTAGCAGCAGGTGCTTGACTGTACGCATCCCACTTGGTTGAGACTGTACAACTGTTGACCTCTCTCTCACAAACCTTCTCACTTACTTCCGTCAGCATAGTCAGTGTTGTCAGTTCGTGCGCTGAGATAAGCGATTCTCGACCTTCCCTCGCATCTCTGGTCCCATATGTGGCATCAGTGCGTTTTCTCTTACCCGCCTGAAACATTGTTTGACCGTAGAGCCACCTAGCGCCAGTCACATCAACTTCAGATTCTCTAGCAGCACATCCTAGCGGGTATTGGTCAACTCAAGAATGAGCGTAGAAGATTTAACATGGCCATGTCGTGTCTTATAGTATTTATGTAGTCATTGTTAGTACTCAGAGCAATTATTTTTTTGTGGAAACACTACAGCGCTGTTTCGCCGTTCACAGCCGGTGAAAAACATAGAAACTATGCCGCGGCCACACCAGTATAAAGATTGTATGACATTTGACGAAGAGTTAACCTCAGATAGATTTTATATGGTTTTTTGTGTCGTGTTATCGTGTGTGTTCAGTGTCGTTATGTGTTTTATTTAAGTGTTAAGCCTACACCTGACGCAGCCGGCTGTGAACGGCGAAATAGCGCTGTAGTGTTTCTACAAAAAAGAAAAAAGAATTGCTCTGACTACTAATAAAGGTAACTAATATATATATATATATATATATATATATATATATATATATATATATATCAGCAATTCGTAAAAAAAAGCGAATATGCTTTATAGTTTTACATAAGATTATAAAGAATATAATACAAATATTCTTGAGTTTCGAATATAATTATTGAAATAAACTTATCAAGAAAAATACAAATTTGCAATATCAAATATAAAATACAGTTCTGGATGTAGAATTTGTTCTATGTAGAATATTATGAAATATAGATAAAAATGTTAAAGAGAAGTCAATAAATATATAAATAATTCGTAAATGCTTTTAATAAAATATAGACTTGTCAAATCTAAATATTTAATAAGGTATTGTAATAATGTAACTAACAGTTAATCTGAATACATAAAAGCAATAAAACACATGTATATTAAATCCAAAGTATTGTAAGTTGGATTTCGTATTGTTGAAGTTTAACAAAATATCATTACGTGTCTAATAAATTGTCTAATGCAAATATGTATTTTCTCTAAAAGACCAATAAAAAGTTAACCCAATTCCTTATCTAAATTAATTAATATGTGTTACTGACAAATTCAGTTACTACAAAGCCACTGTGAAGAAATAAAACCAACACACATCCAATTTATTTGTGTTATGGATTTAATTCTGTTTCATTTCATTTGTTGTTAGTATGAATACACAAAACACCAATAACACAACACATGCAGTGGGAGTGATTTAATTAGCTTTTATCCCTTCTGCAAATGACAACTTGGTAATTCAATTACATATTAGTTTGTGTGTATTTTTATTTATTTAATAAATCCTATTAGTTGGAAAAACACCTGTAGTGCTGAATGAAATTACAACAAAAGTAAAGTTCGACATTTGGTAATTTAACTTTCGAAACTGTATATAATTTACCGTAATAGCTTAATCGAATTATTTAAGCTATTAGCATTAATTCGTTAGCAAATGAACTTTAATTAAAACAATATGTTCCTTATTGTTTTTAATGTTACAATTAATGTACCAATTCCATGAACTCCTTTATTTCGTATTTTGCATTTACATATATTTTAAATATCATAATTAAGATATTGTAACATACGTAGAAAACAATTTATACTTTAAAAAGACACATTTTAATTGAACAATATTAATTATAAATCATATATTATTAGATTGATTAAGTTGTTACGCCCGTATATTATTTAAACTTTAGTAAAACTAAGAATGAAAACAAACAAGATACTTCAAGCCTGTCGATATTAATTGTTAAGTAACGGTGAATGTTGTCAGCGGGTGTATTTTGAAACAGGAAACATAATTAATATTTAGTTTCAGTAAAAGTGAGAATTGTTTATAAGTTGAAGTGGTGGGTGGTTCTTTAATGTTGTTTCTTAATTAGCTGTTGTTGATAGCAGATAAAATGTTCGGCCAAATAATTGTACGACACTTCCTCAACCTAAATCTTTGTCGATTATTATCTTTAATTATTTCCCAGAAATACGTAAAAGTTATTTCTTGCACAGGTGTTGTTTATAATAGAGGAAGAGATTGACCTAATACAGACATTATATCTCTTGGCGAATCCGATAAATCTTCTATTGATTCCAAGGTACATCAAGATGAGAACGATAGAGATGAGATTCTAGCCACAGAAATTCAATGAGGTAAAAAAATAATTAACTTGTCAAAATATATAGCGTAAAAAGAAAATCTATATTTTATATAACAGGCCTATTAAAAAAAAGTTTTTAGAATTATATTTATTATTAAATTTATTTCCGGAATAATGTCATGAAGTACATTTTATACAATAACTTCGTTGCCATCGTAGATGGTACTATTACTCGTACTATTGAAATCTGTATATTTTTATGTAATTGATTGTGTTGAATTAGAAACGAAATTTGAATAATAAACTGTTAAAAATTGCCCCCATTTTGATATTTTCAATGAGATTTTTCTACATTACAATTTCGATATATATGAGCACACTATAGTCCCTGTGTCAAAACTCATGTTCCTATCTTTTTGTAACCGCTATCGGGTAAAACCAATGTTTTTTGTTACGTTAGTAGCTTTAGTTCTTAGAAGTTTAAAGTTCTTTGCTTTAACAACAAATTCCTTACAGGACCACAGTTACCATCGTTGGACAGTAGGGTATTTCTGGATTATCTAATTAGTTTAAACCTTTTGATTAAATTTTGGTTAAATTTTAGTATAGTACAACCAAAGTATCTGTAGATTATCTGATTAAATTATGGTTCAAAACTCTTTAGGTCAAATGTTGGTTAAACTGTTTGATTAAATTTGGGTTAAAACCTAAAATTTGTACTTACAGTTAGGATGTCTCGGGACTTTCTGATTAAAATATGGTTCAAACCGCTTTTTAGAATGATTAAAACTGAATAACAGTAAAGACTTACCGGTCAGCAGAACAAGAGGTTTACATGTACAGACCTGTCTTTATGCATCAACAATATTGCACAACATTTGACCCTAAATGAGTGACTTATTTTCCTCGTGTATGTAGTAAATTTGTTTTTTCCACCCAGTCTATTTTAATACAACACCAGTTACAACAATAATTAAAACATAGAAAGAAATTGACTGGATTTGTGTGAGGTCAAAGTAAATGAAAACGAGATAGTAATATTCACCTTTTTATTTAATCTGATCTCTTTACAAAAATAAGACACATTGAAAACTAAATTTAAATTTAAATATTTGAAACAATTATTGCTTGTCCAGAGCAAATGTCGGTATTCCTTCAAAGTAGTAGAGGAAAAAGCCTTCGTTTGTTGAAAAAAAAACTATTGTCACAATTCGATAAGTACAGTTTTCCACAGTGCTCCGTTACTCTCATCTTACAGCCGACAAGACCCAAAGCTCAAACTCCTGCAATACATCAGCGTCATGTTTCTATGACAAGTTTGAATCCGGTCATCTTCATTATTTCCAAAGCCCAGATCGACAATAAATTTGTTCCGTAATTTGTTTATTTCTTTGTGTCATTTTGGCATCTACGATTGGATACGGAAATCCTATTTTTAATTGTGACACTTTATTACGCGTAAATCATTGTTGACAATTACGATTAATTATTTCCCAGAAATACGTTAAAGTTGTTACTTAATTAGGTGTTGTTTATAAAGATAAATTGTACTTTCATTTTTCGACTGATCTTCATGTAGGCTACATGTCCTCAGGAAACCGTATAAGTGATTTACGACAGTTCCGTTGTCGTCGTTGTTACCTGTACCTAAGCACGATATCTGCCACGAAATATAAGATAGGGACCACAGAATGTGGTACAGGGAACTATAGTGGACTAATATAAATCTTTATTCAGAGTAATGTAACTAAAATTCTAAAAATGGCGGACATTTGTATAAGTTTTTGTTCATATTTTGTTTGTTATTAAATTTAAAATACACTAAATTAGATACAAATTTGTAGATTTAAATTCTCCAAGTAATAGTACAAACCCTACACCTCTAAAATTATCAAAGAGAAGTTACTGTCAAAAAATATAATTTCGAAAACTATTTTTTGAATTTGTAACATAAAACGTTTATGATCGCGTCATTGTTCATGTAGACTACACTTTTTAACTGTGGCTCATTAAACGACATTTTTGGAGCAGATTGCGACGATTACGACGATATGGTCTTATGACAGCTAAATTTCAAGGTAAAGAAAATAATAACATTTATTGATAACGTACGTTAACATAACAAATTGTAATAATATTTAGAAGTACCAAGAGAAATTGTTTCACAGACGAGAGACAGACATAATTCCTAAATATTACTTTTTGGACTCAGGGAACTTCAAAACTGATTTAAAAAAATAAAAGCCCACCACCGATTTTTAAAATTTATTTATGGCAGTACCTACTCTAGATGCAGAATTTTCAAAAAGTGAAAGCACTTGACATGCATGGCCAAAATATGTCAATGGTCCAAATTATAACTTGTACACTCTTGAGGGTTGTATATCAGTCGACAGACAAACATCAATCCACATTTGGACTCCGATCTTTAAAACAGATAAATCCGCAGAAACAGACGTTTATTTTTTGTATCTAACTCTCTTTAAGCTAAATATATATTCAGAAACGTAACAGATCCTAAGGCTAAGCCTGTGTTGCATCCTCCGACAAAATATTCAACTAATTGAGAATGAACTGAATTCATAAAACTATTAGTAACGTAATTGGAAGCAATAACACTGCCTTATAAGTACAATACTAAAAGAGTATAGCTTACAAACTAAATTTCAAATTACATAAAAGAAGACAGAAAATTAATCATGGTTTCTTTTCTTTTTAATTTCCTTTCATTATGCTCTCTGTTTTTTTTTTTACTATAATTAAATAAAAATAAATAAAATTACCGACATCTTTCAGTTAGCATAAAACATCTCTAAGTGTAACTAGGAAAACAAAACAGAATATACAAATACTAACTATTTTAAAATGGACAACATATGTTATGTCTACTATAAAAGATCCGTTTTAGTTGTATGTGTGATACTCACCTGTTTTTCTATTTAATGAAAGATTAAGTTTTAACAAAAATCATACCCTTAAGAAAACATACAATTCTCTACATTTACATCACCCCTAACTATAGGCAGATATTTTTTTACGATCATGGTAGATGTTTTTGACTCCTATGTACACTTCAAAGCTGCATTATTAGTTGTTCTCAGCGCTGACTCCCACTCGCACAGAAAACCACTCTAAAACTATTCCATAAATTTAAATTGGATAGCGGTAATTGAAGTAGGTTTAGTTATGGAGGAAAAGCAAATCTATTTTGTTAGACATTGAAACTTACTACTTGAAAAGTGCTGATATAAAACGTAGATAAGCAAGTTAGTAGATAAAACATAAGAGGCGTGGCAATGCGTGTCCAGTTATTTGATTGGACGACATTGATACAGTATCCGGCAAGTTCTGATATCGTGTGGACTAGATTAAAACTATTTTACCAATAAACGTCACACGTAAAACAGAAGAAAATGGCCAACTAAAATGGATTGTCAGGAACACATGTTTAAATGTGAATTTGTTGTTTCAGAGCAGGTGCTATCACCGTCTTCTTTGGTTCACGAAATTTAATTTATATTGTTTTTATTTATATATATTTAATTTAAAAAATAATGTTACATTTTAACTGTAAATTATTTGTAAATGTTTTCCTATTTTAAGCTTTGTTATTACTGTCACTTATTTGTTTTCTAAAATTACGTTTGTCAGTATTGTTTCATGTTTAGCCAATGCTCTTGATTCTATTATATTATTAATATTGAATTGTTTTTACGATGTGTGGCTAATGTCTTACATAGATGAATATTTGTCATAGAATGCAATGAAAATTGACCTGAATCGAAGATTCACTCACTCTGATATAATATTGGGTAACTGTTAAGGGGCTAAGTAAATGCCAACCGCACAGCTAAAGCGTCTCTATTGTAGGACGGTCCATTATACAGAAAATAAAGTGGAAGCAGAATCTGTGTTTGTGTTTGAGTGATAGAGAATATATATACGATGGTAAGGTGGTAAGAGAGAAACGGAAAGAGAGAGTTAGAAAAAAAGAGACAGTCAATGATAGAGAGAAGTAGACAGTCAGAGAGAGAACGAGTAGAATCATTGAGGGAGACAAACAAAGTGAGAACGAGAGTCAATAAAAATAAAAAAAGAGAGAGAGAGAGAGTGTGTGTGTGTGTGTGTGTTTGTAAGGAGAGATGATAAGAAAGCGAGAGAGATTGAGGAAGAGACAACGGGAGAGAGGATAAGAAAGACAGAAATAAAATAGACTAAGAGAGAGGGTACAAGATTAAGTACGCTTCAGAGAGATAAATAAATAAAAAAAACA
Organism: Aphrophora alni; assembly: GCA_963513935.1. NCBI lineage: Eukaryota > Metazoa > Arthropoda > Insecta > Hemiptera > Aphrophoridae > Aphrophora > Aphrophora alni. Next base: position 82,573,689 of record OY740771.1, on the reverse strand, counting down.
TTTAGTGTTGTAGGGTAAGAAAACGGGAGAAAAAGACATGGAGAGAGATGGAGAGTAATATAGTTAGAAATAGCAACCAGATAATTACCATTGTAGGTTAAGTCTCTTCATTCTAAAGAACTAACCTAACCTATAAAGGGGAAGGAAAAATTGTCACAGCGAACTGTATTAAAATGTCATCCTTTCAATGATAAACTAATTTTTATTTAAAGATATAATTATAAGGTATCTTTCGATTATAATACCTTTCGAAACAGCACAAAGAAGTGCAACTTTTAATTTCAAGTAAAAATATGTAAATAATAGAATTTGAATCAGTAATTAATTGTTCAGTGGACGTATTAAGTGGTAATGTGATATACATTTTAACGACGCATAAATAGTGATTATTTTATAGTTTTGTACATGAAATGTTATGTGGTTTTGTTTTAGTGTAATGTGATTTAATTGTGTATATATGTGTACTTTTTTAAAAATTTATTTAATGGCAATAATGCAAATAATGTGATGTTTTATTACTTTCTTCAAAAAATTATAAAAATTGAATTATACTGTATCCAATTAACCCTAGTCTCTCATTTATCTTTCCCTTTATTACATACTTACTTATTACAATTTACAGACAAAATTATATTTTTAGATTATATAATTGAGAAGTTAGCACAACTGACAGAAACATTTACATAAATATTGAAGCACGTGGGCAGACAGAAAGGTCAAGCGTTGCAAATGGTTCCGGTATAAAAGGTTTACTACAATGTTGTGACATAAACGTGACCTGATGTGTTGTCATAATATTTTATCTTTGTCCCGTAAACTTCACTTTATGTCAGGATGAAATCTCTTCCATGAAATAAAGACAAGCTGATGTCAACTATAAACCAGGTCAGTCAATGTTCTGAGTGCAGGATCACAATAATAATAAATAATATATTTCTATATAAAACTAAGAAAGATATCATATCATTTTAGCTCATAACTGGCAGGGTAATTATAGTAAAATCGGAGAGGAGGGGCGTGATTTGTTTCTTGCAGGACAAAACATAATAATGCTCCTCTAATCAGGAATTTCTGTAATATAAGACTATACATATAAGATTTGTTAAGCATTATTAGATAGTAATTAAATACATTTAAAACCATTTAAACTACTTATCCAATTTAATTGTCCTTATTTAACCTTTAGAGAAATTATAAGGCGGGATACTTCTCCAATAGTCTACACACACCTTTAGTTATTGATAAAGAAATACGGCCAGTTATTGCAAATATTAAATATTAAATATTAAATATCAAATATTAAAACAAAAACAAATAATTACGTCGCGTTAATTGACAGTAGTCCTTTGATAGTATGCTTTATTGTTTTGTGTATGTCCATATATGTGCGATTTCTTTAAATCTAACCAAAATAAATAATCTGATGAAAAAAAAAAATTCTAGTATTAATATTTGATATTTGCATTTGTCCCGAGATACCTACATCCTTGTTAACAATTAGAGGTAGGTTAAGTTTATTATTAATTGAAATTATAGGTGACCTCTATCTCATCATACCATATAATCATATTTCAGAATTTCATAGTGTTGGTTTTATTTAGTAACTTAGTATTTAATATTTGTATTCTAATATATAATATATAGATCTTATAAAAGTTTATTTTTAATATTTATCAATATAGGGCATCAGTTCAAAGGAGTTGATTATACTCGTAGTTAGTTATTTTATTATTTTATGACAGAATTAAGAACTTCTTTTGTTTAATAAACTTTCAGGACAATGAAAACATTGATGATATCTAGACTGGAAAGTTGCACTGTTTTCATAAGTAATATTTATTAAGGAAAAATACCCTACTGAAAAGCACTTCATGTAATTTACGATAGTAATTCTCTTATACGTTTGCTTATGTTTATATTATATTAAATACATTTAAAAGTACAGATCTAATACCCTGCTTTTAAGTTACGATTTTTATTGGTTGCATCGTAATGATTATTAATATTATATTCGTATAAATATCTGGAAGCATTTTACAGTTTAACTGTGGTTTTATTTCTTTTTTTATAGCAATTTTAGAATAGTAGTACAACAATTAAAAAAAAATCATTAGATTTATATAAAATAGTGACGTATTATCGATACAACCGATAAAATGCAAATTTGAAAAGTAACTTAGATACTTTGTGTAAGTTAATCTTACAATATAAGATGGATATAATGAAAACTAGTCTGTGTATGCAAATGGTTGATTGGTTATAAAATCAAAAATAATGATAGCAGAGAAGTGAATAATTTTAAAACCATGTTTAACAAGGAAATACAAATTAATATGTAACTTATTTTTATTAAATCTCTACAAAGTAAATACAGGTCCTGCAGAATGAATAAAGGTTTTTGAAATTGAAAAACAGGGAAGCTTTCGTACTTTCAAATCTTTGTAAATATTTAGTTTTTCCATGTAAGATAATTTTTTAACAATTCTAGATAAGTTTTGATGCTGAACTACGATTTTAAATAAGAAATGAATATGTTTAATGAAATAAAAATCTTATTATTTTAATTTTAACCATATTAATTACACTTGTTTTTGAATTACCTAATCATTGTTCTATATAGGTCTTTTGTTTCTTAATAACAAAACAACTTAATAACTTTTGATTTATCAAACAAAATTGAAGACATGAAAAATAATTTCGAACGTAGGCAACAATCACAATCTCTCTTTAATCACGTACATTTGAATGTGGCCACAGATACATTTATGAACGTTTTCGTAATTTATACATGAATTTTTTTTTATGTTTATTTTTATTTTATTTGTGTATATGAAAATATTTTTTAGAGATAATTTCTATATGATTTCGCAGATTTCTTTCTGTAAGAGGGATTTGAAATTAATGTATTAAAAGATTTTTACAATTAATAATTTCTAAACTTTAAAAATTATTGGTGTTTAAGCTCCTAAAATTAAAAAAAAAAACCTTTAAAAATTACAATCAATTTAAAATAGGCCTATTAATTAAATTATCAGATTTGAGAATTGCATTATGGAAAATTCCATTACCAGAATAATTGTAAATATAAGTACTGAAATTTTTTATTTTTTTATTTATTATTATTTTTTTTTTGTAATTTTAACCGTTACATAGTTCGAATTCTATAATGCCTTTGTACCCCAATGAAGTGTAACCCATGTATTAAAAGAACTATTTTTAATTTTATTAACACAGAGTCAAACTACAAATTACACACAGATAATAATTATATACACTTATTTAATTGTAGAACTTTTATAGTAACTGCAATTAACATAGAGATATTATTATTTTCTGTACCTAGTAATTTATAAAACAACCAACGAACTACTGGCGTTATATAAAGCTCTGGGGAAAGATGAGAGTTTATATTGTACTATTTGGACCATCTTGTAGAAAATGAGAAACAACCTAACAGTATATACAAGTGAAGTGTGGATTTTATATAACGAAGGCTTTAGAGTTTTAGGATGGAAAGTAGAAGTCTTACCGAAACAGTTTTTCTTCTTTTTTTTAACGTAACGTTTAATAGTTCATTTAAAATGATGTGACGTATTTAATTAAGTGTTAACGTAATTATTACAAAATAATATGAAAAGTGTATGCACTGTTAAATATGGTTGTAAAAATAATGCTTAAATAATATCAGATACTGAATCTAGTCTTACTTCAAGAATTTGTCGTTTCGTCTGTTTGTTTGTTACAAAGTTAGGGTCAAACGCATTTTTGAGTTATGATTAAATGATATGATATACAAAGTTTTAAATTCTTGGCAGTTACTCGATTAACAATCCTCTTTCACAGTAAAAAAAAAAAAAAAAAAAAAAGTCAAAATATAATAAAACAATAACGGATTTGTTGTACAAAATACTTATTAATGTTTTAAAATATTATCTCCCTCCTTAAGTAATGTTATGCATAATTACATTTGTACAACTTTGTGTTTCCACTGTTCATGTGTTTTAAGGACCGTGAATTTTTATTGCAAAAGAAAAAATAATTTTGAATGTCAAGAACAGTCGTTATTTGCAGTACAGACTGTTAAAGCTATCCTGTGTACAATATGTTTTTTTAATTTTTTTTTTTTAGAATTTTAAATAAATAAGTTAGGTATTTTTCAAATAATGATTTTGTTCGATAAATCAGCCTTTATAGTGGAGTTTTCTAATTTGTAGGGGTTTACAATGAAAATCACGAAAATTATATTCATACTTATATTTGGTTGCATTCTTATTATATATAAAGATTCATGAAAAATATATATTCTAATGAATAAAGCAGATTTGATAACAATTATATCTTACACTTCCGACGAAATTCTCAGACCACATTTTGTAACATTTTTTAATTTTTTTATTAAGCTGTCTTTTAATGAAATGTACATTCTATTTAAAAGTTAATTGGACACACATTTTAAAGAGTTTAGGTCTTAAATACTTTAAATGCACTACAGACTTAGTAACAATGTAATGTGACTTGTTTTTGTTGAAAATTTAAACATAATAATCCTTACTTTATAATTTTGTTTTGTATTTCTGTAACATTTATTTACCATGTGTAGAAATATGATACATGTTTGGAGAGAAGTTGTCTGCACTATGCTTATTAAAAAAAAATAGCTTTAAGTAGATTAACCCTACAGCAGGGTGTAGTTAAAGTGAATATTTAATCAGAAGTGCATAATTGGATTCCTAATTGTCTCTAATAACTAGGACGAGCCTTCAGCCATCACCCTCAATCAAAGAGCAAGGGAGTCATATTTGTACTTATACCTTTGAGAAAAGACACCATTGAAATACAAACTTTGAAATAATCTGCCTATGAAAATGAACGTTGAAATGAATACAAATTTTATTTTCGTTAAATAATAATTTATTTTAATGTCAATATTGTCTTACAGAAATTAGTATGAATAGTTCTAATCTTATTATAATTTTAGTTTCCATATAACGTTGGTGGTTACAAATACACAATTAAAGTAAAGGACAATAACGTTATTTTTACCAACATTTAAATCACAATCAATGAGAGTGGTTGAACACAGACTGAGAGATTAATATTTAAAACATTTTAGTTTCTTTTCCATAAAAATTATTTGAGCATGATTTACTTTTCAATTATTTTTTATTCACTCTTAAAGGAGTATTAAAAAAAGCATGTTACAAAAGTAATATAGAATAGTTTACTTTTATTTTTATAATTACGCGGGCTTGATACAAATCTGCTAGGTTTATTAAATCCATGCATAAACTCCATAAAAAAATCACCAGATAATTAATTAATGACAATATAATATATATATATTTCTGCTATTATATGCTAATATTTTCATACATATTTATTTTGAAAATTCACTTCAGCAGACAACTGTTTTTCCATTATTCAATATTTATTATGGAAAACTGTATTTATTTTACTTTGTTAATTTGATTAGTTAATTAAAATATATAATAATATTAAGTAATGGTTCAAATATAAAATATATGACTGTCAATCCAATTTATTTCACAATATTTCTAGTAGTTATACATTCCAGGTATTTACTTGAGGTAAGAATTTTACTTTCAAATATCTGTCTGTAAGATAAGTTTAGTTTTTGGAATTCAATGATATATTTATTGATACAAAAGAGATGATCCAGGAAGACATATTTTATAAGTGGATTTTTTATGAAATATTTGATATATACTTTACACTAACATTTTTCTATATTTATAATTTTATAAGGTTTGCATTGTTAAGTTTGAGATTACCTATACTCTTACTTTTTGAAACATATTTTAACTGCTTTTTAGGTTCTGTAAGAATAAATATAATATAAAATTTCTTAAGTTACTACTTTTAGCTTAAATATCTAACACCGAATTTATGAAATTATTTGATTGAATGTTATTATTGTATCAATATGGAATGAATAAAGTATAGAGAATAATAATGTAAGGTAAACGTTTTGAAACAAATAGCTGTAAATTAACAAATTGAGATCCCAGGGGTGTAACACATAATAGAAATAATGTGGTGAACCAAAGGCAGAATTAATTTAATTACTCTTTTGCAAAATTTAATTATAAAATTTAATAACAAACGAGTTAGAACTCATTTAAGGCTAACAATGAATTCTTAAAATGTAAAATACAATTCTTATAAATTGTTTACAGAGCAGAATTGGTTTTCGTTTAAGTTTGATCACTTAAAAATATATAAATGAATACAGTAAAATAAATTACACGTAATCATATAGTCTACAATTTAGATATTTCCAAAACGAGATGTACTCTAATCTAACAATTAATACTTTTGGAAAGAAATTAAATCTATAAGTGCACTTGTAATTTACGTAACTACAATTTCATATCTCATTAATCATATTTATACTGTTATTTTCCATATCGTCGTTGAGTTTATATCACATGATATTCAAATTTATGGTGAATTATTAATGTAAGGTTAGGCGTATGCACGTGGTGGTGGAGTTTAAACAACGTGATGCGAAGACGAGAAACCTTCATTAAGCAACATAATTCCTTTGATTACCCTTAAAACTAATTTACACAGTTTATATTTCAGTCTGACGTAACTAGATTGTATGTTCATTATCTGAGATGATTATCAAGATCGTATTGCATCAATGAAAATTATTTTAAAACATTTTCTTCGAGCTACATCGGTAATTGTAGATAACTGAAATAAAGTACACACACACACACACACACACACACACACACACACACACACACACACACAAACATATGTATATATATATATATATGTTGCTCAATAATTACATTAAATTATCCACTTGAGAAACTAAATTAAATGTTTTTATTTGTTTATGATAAAACTTGTAGTAGAAAGAGAGTTTACATTAGACCATTCAAATGAATGATAAACAGTGTTAAATTTGATTTTTAAACATTAATTAACTAATTAACATTAGTTCTTTTAACAATACATACCTAATTGTGTGCTTAGTTTAAAAGTTATTTCTTGTAATTCAATTTTTATTATTGATATATATATATATATGTCCTCATGTCTTTGATATTCGTAAATATGTATTTGAAATTTTAGAAATAGTATATTTTAAAGAAAGTATTATTAAAATTAAAGTAATTTAGACTTACAATATCTAAGGTTGCATTAAATATGTGCCGAGAAGCCGCCATTCTGTGTTCCTAAGGGTGGTTTGACTTTACGTTTATAAATTGTCTGTATATGTTTTCTCCCTGGTGATTCCAATTTTTTTTCTATAATTTTCTTTCAATTTTTAAATCAAAAAAACTAATTACTAATATTTCTTCTTTTTATATTTTAAACTTTAGATTTTGATGTATTTTATTTATTTCATTTGATAGTATATCTTCTTTAGGTGGTTTTATTATAAGTGGGGATTCGTCAACGTATCATATATATTCTTAACAATCATAATTTTGTAATATTTTTGACAGTTTAATTTTTGTTTAATTTGATTATACAGTTGTTTTTAATTGGAATTGAACTGATCTTCAATAATTAAACCTGCAAAAGCAAAAGGCATACAAGTATAGTGGCATACAAGTTTTCTTCCTTTTTTATATAGCAGTGTGCTGAAATTTTCAAGCAAAATGTTTGGTAACTTTATTAAAAATTATGTAATGTTTCGAAGGGTTGGTTTGAGGAAAAAGAAATTAATAGAAAAATAAAAGCGTTTACTGCTTCGTGGGAAACACTCTATATATTTAAATAATTTCGATAACTGTTTGTTGGAGTAAGTGAATTTAACAACTTACAGAAGTACAGAAGTGTGTAACTTCAATCCGATATCGAATTTCGAGAACTAACAGATGGCACTCAAATGGATTTAGTTCCCCAAACTGTCTAATGGATACAGATACGGTTACTGAACATTTCAAGTTTTGATGGATAATAATCTTGTTTTGAAACCAAAGTTTGTATTAAACATTGAATATTGAATTTATATATCTTTAGTCTAGTAATGTATTGTATTATTACATTAGAGTTATAGCACTAATTTATGTTATGCGTAATTCATTAATATATGAAATGAATGTTTCATGTGAATTTACCTTTTTTGTCTAGTATAACTATTTACGATTTTATAATTACAAAACTCACATTGAAAGTAAATTATTTTGAAAGATTATACTAACGTTTTGAAAGAAGAATTATTTTATCATTAAAAAAACAAAATTATAATAAAAAAACTACTATAAAGATTATGTCGTAGGCCTACTTGAATATATGAAGATAATATATCTATTCATGAAAAGTATCAGATTTAGACATTAAAAAACAGTGTGACATTAGGTTTATAACGCTAACAGAACTCTGAAGCATTAAGTTTATTATTTAAATTGAAAGGTGACCACTTGAAGAAAAAATCGTGAACCTTCCTAACTGTATCTTTATTTGAAGTTTATTAAAAAAAATCCTCATTGAACATAGTTTATTTGAGCTCTTTAAAAGGCACAACTTCACCACTTTTGTCTTTAATTAATTCGATTTACAGAATATAAAATAGATTCCCTATTTAAGGGTTCTATTTGACAGGTCCGATTTGCCTGTTTGTATCTCTGTACAAGATGGACTTTTTATACCAAAACCACATACGAGATAAATAGGTCGGATGAGGAAATGAGTGACCGTTTCCTAGAACAAATTTACGTTCACTTAATTCCACATAACCGCATTAGTGAGTACGCGCATCTCTTTCGCTGACCACATTTCACGTCTCTTCCAGACGTGTGAATATTCGGTACTAGAATACTACAGTAGACTATTCATAAAAACCTCGGTGCCTTTTTTCAGTTCCCAATATTTCTATCCGATTTAACAGTATTCACTGTAGTAAATATTTGAAACAATACTAATGACATACATTTTAATGTGTATTTGCATATAACAAGATGTTTCCTTAATACTTTATGAGTTTGCATCGGTGTAGTGAATTATTTTGTATATTACTATTGTATTTGCCGTGTTTTAGTCGCCAAAATTAGGTGAAACTAGCTTAGTATGAAAGCGTAACACTCGTCCCTAAAATATTCACAGGAAAACAAAAAGATTAACCACTAATAAATTTTGTCACTCAAAAGTATGACATGAGATCTCTCCATCTTCCTTAAATATAATTAAAGGAAAACATAATAAAACTCGTGTAAGAGAAATGGCATCATACATTTTATGAATTCCTCTTAGGTAAGTAAATTCTTGTGTTCTTAGAAAACACACCTTATAAAACACTGCATATCCTTGCTCCAGATATCAATATTTACATTGCTCTCCATGTTTATTTAACAACGCCGACTTTAAATAAAAAAATGTCAATTTGAAATACCAATTGTATAGTAATGTATTTATTGTTTGAAGTAAATCTTTTGAATTTTTTTTTTCGTTTTCTAAATAGACCTTTTAAAGAACAAATACACACAAACACTCTAAACAGATGCTATATTAATACCTTATCTATAGTAAATATCTATACTATATTATTAATTAAAATTATCCGTTTTGAAATTCTGAAATAATTAAATATGTTGATCATAACACCTTTTGAAGATTTTTTTTTATGTATTATAACTAACTATATATATTATAATAATACTTGAGAGAAAGCTAAATATATGGGGTAGTAAATGTAGTCAAGGTGTAAGAAATGTCTTTACCCCACAGGTTAGGTCATAAAGAACCTTTTAGATAACTTGTAGACTACACTATTTTTTTAAGCCTGAGTGAATAATCGCCTCAACAAACGTCAAACATTAAATCTCCTCAATGTATATATATATATATATATACTGGTTCTAAAACAGATCCCTGAAGTATGCCAGTATTCATCAACAGAAGAATCAAATTAAACTGACATCATCGTGGAAAATAAAATGTAGTCTAACATCGGATAGTAAGGAAATGTTGGATTTTATATGACGAAGTCTTTATATAAGAAATTGTTATATTCAGTGAGGGGGAAAATGCATTTAATTTTGATTAACCATTTTCATTTGAGTCGACCTAATTCAATAAACACTTACAGGTGGAGTTTTACATACACGGGAAATTACTAGTCAAATTGATAACGGTTAGGTTACGTATGGCAATATATAGCACATATTACAGACAAATGGACGTAAATATTGAATCACTTGGGTAATATGAAAGGTATTCCGTTGTAAATCAGTCTCTGCTATAAAAGATTCACTATACAATTTTCTGACGTAAACGTGTCCTTATGTGTCGTCATAATATCTTATAAACGCCTCTAAATTTTACTTATTTTGGATCGAATCTCGTGAACGAATTGAAGACAACTGATGTCGTATATCGCATGGATGGTAATAATAAATAACTTATGACTACGTAACATTACTGTTAAAATTGTGTTATTTTATTTTATACGGTCAGTGACTTTATGGTAAGGAGTGGCTGGAGGAGGTGTCGTTGGTAAGGGATTCTTGATTTCTTCAAAACACAAGTTGAGAACGGACATTTTATCACGAATATTAAAGCTCTTTGTAGAACTACTACATTTAGTTAAATTTGCTTTCAATTTTTATCATAGACCATTCTAGGAGGGATTTTTAACCATGTTTCGAATGTGATTCGTTATCACACAAATAAAACAACATCAGATAAATTATCATACATAAACTAACTTCACAGTATGAAGCAACAAAAAGCAAAACAACAGGCTAGTAAAAGATTATAACTTTATAAGGCACAAGAGACACAATAAACTAAACTTCACTTACTACATTCACACACTCATCACAATATACATATGCTAAAACCAATTATCTAATTTATCTATAAATAACAATCTCTTCAACAGTTATAAAAACATTTTTAAAGATTTCATTTCCCTGATTTTATGTGGTATCATTTTTATAAAAAAACCTTGGTGCATCATAGATATAGAAATGTCTATACGCTGTTTTTCGAGGTAGTGGTACTCTAGATTAGATTAAATTAGATTGAACATGCACGCTTCTGAGCAACGGAACAATCATAAGGAATTTTCATAAATTTATAGTACATTAGCTAAAAACTATAGGAAAGTTTTTCCAACCATTTTTCTTTCTTTTTTTTTAAAAGAATAAAATATATCTATAATGCCTATAGGTTATATCTATATCACGTAATACCTGCAATCCAAAATATAAGGTATGTAAGTACAGTAAACCATAAATATAAAGATTAAAATTTTTAAAATGAAGTAAGTACTCTACTGTGGGTTTATAGACAGAGCCGAATACTCCATCTCTCAGGATAAAAATTAATGTTACGCTATTTAAATATATATGGATTGCATTTAATTTGTTAACCGAGATATTGATGAATTGTTTTATATACAAAATATTTTATTTTTCTATTTAGTTTTGCTTTAAATATTGATAATAAATTGAAAATATTTAAATTGCACTTCCAAAATTCTGTAAAATTGATTTTCTTTTGGAAGAATAATATTCACATGCCTAATATTATGTGAAATTAGGCATGTGAAATAGTGTTTATTAATTATGGATATATATTACACATTTTTTTTTAATACTGTTTTATTTTGTATGATAGTTCAAAAAAAAGACACAAGGAGTAGTACTTCACATTTCATACAACTTGATATTGTCGGCAGTGCAGCTGTTTCTTCTTTCACGTTCGTGGATTATTGTCCGAGTTAATGACGAATTGGTCAATCCTGTAATATCTTGAGTCGATTTTTGACGTATAAACTATAACTTAGTAACGAGATTCTTATGATATTATGTTTGCTGTAAAAGTTGCAAACTTGTATGTAATTAAACTAATCATTATATAATGTAATTTATTTACCAAATTAACAAACAGGAAGGTTATCTTATTACAAATATCCTATCACAGGTTATTTTCTTATTACACTATATAAACTATATTAACGAGATCTTTATATTTATTATGTCTGTTATAAAAGTTGCATACTTAGTGTAGTTAAATTTATTATTATTATTTTTTTTATATTTCCCAAATTATGGAACATTGAGGTTATTGTACGCCACAATTAACAAGATTTCTACTTTTGAACTGATCCATTTTCTTCGAATTATTTGAACCAACGTCGTATGTTATTTTCAAGTGGTGGACCTTTTCTGTATTCACGATGAGATGCACGTTGCACTGAAATCCAGACTTGAATTCAGCCAAAAACTAAACACATTGCTTTTTCTTTAATAGAGGACATAAGAATAAACTCCACACAAAACACTCTAGAAAACACACCTGCCACAACAATGCAATAATTAATTTTGAGGTTATAATAATTGTTAAACAAACGTTTTGGCCATAGGCTATTAGCGATACCAATACTATACCACAAAATTTCTCTACTGACTTCGTATGAATTAATGAAACCCCGTCATTCATTTATGACAACCTTGTAGAAATACAAGTTGTTTATATACATGAATATTAATTTTAAGCTCGACTTAACGAGAAGTCAAGCTCTTCAAAAATTATTTAAGATTTATATTGTAACACTGTCTTTAAAAAATCACATTTTTTTTTTTATACTATACTGTATAAACTATAGTAACGAGAAGTTATAATATTACATCTGCTGTAAAAGCTGCCTACTTGTAGGTAAATTATTTACTATTTAATTTAAATATATTTTGCAAAATTATGGAACATTGAGGTTATATAGTAGTACGCCACAATTAACAAGTTTGATTAAATTAACCATAATAATTATCTTATTACAAATTTTGATTCCAACATTAGATATTTACAAACCTGATTCTCCACTTGGACTATTTCCATCCTTTTCAACAAGGCAAATTTACAACAGTAGAGATCAGCTCTAATGCAACGCTAAGCATGGCAAACTGACAGTTAGGTTAGGTTAGTGTATGTAAACTTGCAAGTAGTGGTGATGAACTGATCTCAAGTTGAAGGTCAAGATCCCACAGATCCTCTGGAAGAACGTCAGCCCTAACTGAGTTTATTTGAATAAAATACAGTAAATAACTAGATGGGCCTTCACACACACAATGTTAAATGCTACAATACAATAGTACTTACACTATCTATTCCTCTTAAGGACTCTTGTAAAATACTAATACACAAGAATATTAATTTTAAACTCGACTAACGAGAAGTCAAGCTCTTCAAAAATAATGGATAAAATAATATTAAAAAATTGTAAATGGTACATGTCATAAAAATCACAGGTTATTTTTATATTGTACTGTATAAACTATAGTAACGAGATATTTATAATATCATGTTTGCTGTAAAAGTTGATTACTTGTAGTTAAAATATTTCACACACACACATTGTTAAATGCTGCAATACAGTTTACATTATCATTTCCACCTTAGGACTTTAGTAAAATACAGGGTTATCATAAAATAATGGTGATGTTTTGGACATGATTTAAATGAAAACATATTTACTTACAGCTGATGTTGTTTATTTATCTAAATCGTTGTCTAAAATGTTTTTTAATGTATTCCCACAAGAAGAAATCGCAATGAGTCAGTCTGGAGGCCAGTGTATAGATGGATGTCCAAACTTTTCATACAATGTGTCTGTGACAAATTCACTACAGTGCGAGGGTGCGTCATCTTGTTGCAAATGAAGTCAGTTGTTGAACAGGATAACAATAATTGATTGACATATCAAGATACACAATTCCATTAATAATTATCTTTTCAACAAAGAAGAAAGGTCCTATCGGACGATTTTTCATCACACCACACCAAACATTTACTTTGTGCGAGTCGCGTATTTTCTAAAAATTTGTAGTGGGTTTTCAGATACCCTTATGCATGAATGTGTCTGTTAACAGACCTATTGTTATGGAATGTAGCTTCTTCTGAAAAAAATATTTCACCTAAAAATTATTGGTATTTACCAATCTTGTTCAACATTTCAACAGGGAAATTAAAATGTTTTAAACTATATCATGTTTTATTTTCTGCAATAGCTGCATTTTATATGAGTATAATTTCAGCCTTTTGTGTAAGACTTTGTGCATTGTTGTTTTTGGAATACCTAACTCTAAGCTTCGTCGAAGTATTGACTTCTAATTGTCTAATAATTTCAAATTTTTCGTCTGATACGATTGGCGTGCCAGAAGATTTCTGCTTTTGAACTGATCCAGTTTCTTTTAATTATTTGTACCAACGTCGTATGTTATTTTCATGTGGTGGACCTTTTATGTATTCGCGTTGATATGCACGTTACACTGAAATTCAGACTTGAATTCAGCCAGCAACATTGATTTTTCTTTATTTGAGAAAATAACAACAAACTCCACACAAAACACTCCAGAAAACACACCTGCCACAACAACGCAAGAACCTATTTTGAGGCAATACAATAGTTGTTAAACAATAGTTTGGGCAATAGGTTATTAGCAATACCAATACTATACCACAAATTCTCTACTGTCTTAGTATGAATTAATGAAACCCCACCATTCTTTTATGGCAACCTTGTAGAAATATACATTTTTTTTATACATGAATATTAATTTTAAGCTCGACTAACGAGAAGTCAAGCTATTCAAAAATTAATGAAATTATTTTAGTTTTACATTTATAACACTGCCTTTAAAAAATCACATGTTATATTTATACTGTATAAACTATAGTAACGAGAAGTTATATTGTTATATCTGCTGTAAAAGTTGTTATAAATAAATTACTATATGTTTTCAATATATTTCACAAAATTATGAACATTGAGGTTAATTAGTACTACGCCACAATTAACAAGTTTTAGTAAATTGTATTTAATTACCTTCTTACAAATATCTTCATTCCAACAATAGATATTTACGAATCTTGACGCTCCACTTGGACTATGTAAGTTAATCTGAAATGTCTGAAACATGTAATGATAAATATGTTTTACAACTTTTTTGTAAAGAGTAGATTTCATTTTGCTTGTTTCATAGAATATAAACAACGGTTGCATGCCATTAAACAGAAATATAAATTAACCGGGAACTATTAACAATTGATTAGTTACGAAATTAATTCGTCATTTAAAAAAATAATAAATCCTTAAATTCAAAATTGAAATTTAAATATAATACTTGTATTCAAAATAACTATGACATTTTTTAATGTAAAAACCTTAATCATAGTTTTTATGAATATCATATCTTAATTTTATTACTGATCATACAATCAATAGTTGATTGACTGTAAGTTAAGAATCTATCTCTCTCTATAATATCAAATATATAGGATTTTTAAACACACAAAAACAATTATAATATAAAGTAATATTTTACATTACCTATTTATGATGTTGACATTGATCTTCTGTATATTCGTTTAATTCTTCAGTACAAGTTTGAACTACATCGTAAAATAAGTCGCCGACCACATAGTTCACATATGAGGTAAAAATATTTAAATGTGACTGTAAATATGATTTTAACTGTGGCAATGTGTTTGTTTGTGTTTGAATCAAAATATTTTAAAACAACTGATGACTAATAAGTTAGAAAACGTTACGTAATACAATTTAAATAAATCAAAAGATAGAAGATAATAAAAATTTAAATAAATTGGTCGACAATAAAAATACAGGTAATTTAAAAAAAATAAACAATCCAAGACAGAAGCAAAATTTTGAATGTATATTTTATCTTTTTCTTAATAATAAATAAATAAATCTCATCTATCTTACAATTTTAATTTGTTGTCAAATTAAGTTTTTACACTATAGGCCTAAAAACAAAACTTACTAGCAGCTATCAAAACATGGCGCTACTACAGTTTTTAGAAAAGAATAAAGACAAACATGGTCGTAAATATCTAATTATTTCAAAACATGCTCATCAACACATAACAGACAATATCTCAAAAACCCCCTTTTCTATCTTAACTAAATTGTATTATTAATAAAATGTCGTGTCAGCAACACTAATATTACATTTAGAAAGTAAGTTAGAATATTCTTAATTTAACCATGACAGCTATCAATGAATTAGATTATTTATTACACATTATAAGTCCTTCGCAATGATATATTACCCCGTGAAGATCTACTGTCTAAAAATCAACATATCTCTATCATCCAACTCCCATGTTTCGTTAATTCATTTCTAAATCATCCACCCAATTAACTTTTCTACCTCTTTGTGAACATTAAATATCCCTTAGAATACCGTTCTGCCCATGAAGATCTCCAGTCTAACAACAAATATAGCCTATCCCTATTATTAAACTCCCGTATTATATGAATCGTTTGAAAATCATCTACTGAACAGTATGTTTTACCTTTTGGTGAACTTGAATAATTTTCTTTAATTACAGTTCTGCCAATTTTTTCAGATTATATACACTCACGTTTTTCACTAAATTTGGTAAAAACCCTAAGACATATTTTAAATAAAATAGGCCCTGATGATGCCGACATTTAACTATGGATATTATTATTATTTTAATTTTTTGATTCAGAATTAAATTATGGAACCAAAAAGTATAATTTAAAAAAAATTATAACTCTAACGTATTTTAATAAATTTTATATGTTAATATTTTTAAATAATCTCAGGCAATATTTTACTCTGTTTAGCAAGCAGAGGTGCGTTTATTTGGCTTGGGCGTGCGTTATCAATGCAAGTTCCCAGAACAATCTACTAATAAGAATATTAGGGTAAACAAGTGTAACATATTTTTTGATGATTTTTGATGACACTGCATTTATGGGGATATCGCTAACATCTTTCTGGAAGGAAGACCCAATTTGAACAAACGAATAGTCAAGCTTTTCAAAAATTAATGAATGTGGAAATTGAAATACGTTTTATGAAAATCACATGTGTTTCTTATACCATACAATACTGTAAGAAAGTATAGTTACGAGATTTCATATTATATCAGCTGTAAATGTTGCCTAACTTGTAGTGAAATTATTCAAATTGTATATATTTCGCCTTATTTAAAACGAAAAAAACTCGGTAATCATCATTTTATAAGTTGAATGGTATCATCTAGGTATTTGCCCAGTCCCAATATCCTAAAAAATCCATAGTCCAAAAGCCGTATTAAATATAAACATATTTATTTTAAAATTATATAGCAAGAAGATTTATTTGTTCACCTTTAAGTTAGATCTAAACATTATTGATCTAGTAATATGGCGAGTTTATCAATTTTTAGCAAATTATGCTTAATATCTTATTCCCAATATCCTTCCCAACAGTAAATATTTACACTTGGCACTCCACTTGGATATCTAAGTTATTCTGAAATGTTGGGGAAATATAAATACGTGTATATTTTTTTAATTTTTCGCCAATTAAATTTCGCCATAACCTATATTTGAGTATAGATTCGTTAATAACATTTTATTTTTCCCCAATTATTATAATAATTATTTAAGTTATTTTTTATCTTTATATCATTAAATAATTCCCTTCCATATTTAGTTTATTTTATTATTAATCATTTCCTATTTTTAATTAATAGAGACAATTTTAACAATCACATAACATATGACAACATGACCTATATACAGACGAGGACGTCAAATAGCCGCCACGTACGACAACGAATATCACTTCATACAGGAGGGAAATTTAAGAATACGTTACGGCATCAATTTATCATGAGGGAATGATTTAATTAATAGGGCGTACATATTTCTCCCACAACTGCCTGCAAACCTATACATTTGGCAATCATAAATCCAACGGTAAGAACTAAACGAATATTAAAATCTACCCATTTAGGACATGTTATGATACACCCACACAACACTACATTACATTTAACCTACAAAGCTGACACGTGATCCAAAGGTGACACTATATACGTCTAAACTGTGTGTTTATGTCAAGCATTCAGGATAACAGGACGACTTGATGCGTGAAATTTTACATGACAAAAAAGAAGAGCGATTAACAAAACAAGGATTTTTTAGACATAGGGTGTATACCAGCTAGGAATTTAATTTACCAGATATATAGATTAATTTACGAAAGTACCAGAGGATCTACAAGTTTAGTTGAAATGAATGGGTAAACCATGAAGTAGAGCAATTATAACGAGAAGGGGTAGTGGAATATTCACAGAGCGCTTTTTCAACACGTAGATTCTTGTTTAATGAAATCAGGGGACCAATACGGTATGGTGGCGGACTATAAAAAATATAATGAAAACATGGACCCAGACAAATTTCCTTCACCGAGCACAGATACTATTTTTGAAATTTCGGGAACAGAGGACTATTATTCACTATGGATGTAAACCAAGATTTTTTCCAAAAACCTCTACGACTAGAATGTCATTAAAACGTCTCGGAAAAAGCAAATATGTTTGTTATAAGAATACAAGTCGAGCCATTCAAAACAAAAACTTTCAGGACCATGCCTTGACCCGGTAATATATATATATATATATATATATATATATATATATATATATATATATATATATATATATATATATATATATATATATCGTGGTTTATATGTACTTTAGAGACATGAAGTTAAACAGAGATTGACTGTATTTGTTTAACAATTAATGTTATTTTCCTGTCATTTCATCTACAGTTAATTTAGACTATAGAAAATTCAATAGCACACCACTCGCCTGAAGGGTTATTCAAATTAGTTTTGTTTCTGAGTCAAACTGTGTAAAAAGTAAGTGTGAATGTATTTGTATTTAATTAACGAACTGAGTATTGGCAGAATATTTTGTTAAACGTTATGCTGTTAAACGTTAACCTAACCTAACTATTTGGGGTGAATTCTAGAATATTAATGTCGGGGTGTTTGGTTTTAGGTAATTAATTGTAGAAGATTTAGGTAACAGTTTTTTTAGAAGATCAATAATTTTTTAGCTGAGACTCAATGGTGTATCAGGTAATTGTAAATTAAAATCATTTTAAAAGGTAATATTTAGATTCTTATGATGAGCGATGTTGAAAGGAGCTGGATTCGTCCCAAGAATTTTGGTTATGAATGTGGGAAGCTATAAGGGCGGCTTCAAGGTTTCAGTTCAATCTCTTCGCATTATTCTGCTAAGGATAATAGGTTGATAAGGTACCATATTTGATAGGATGGGGAAAACAAACAACAACAAAACTTTTTACCGCCCCTAACTATGGCCTCAAAAACCAGTTCGGTGACCTTAAGCACTTCCAATAACCTAAGCAATTCAGCGGTCATTTTATTCAACTTTTTTACTTCATCAAAATGTGTGGGAGGTGATAGATTCTTACTTATTTGTTATTATGAAAGAAAATTTCCTAAGAAACTATAAAAGAAAGGAATTTAGGTTTCTTTTAGTTTTAATTTATTTGTTATAATTTTTTTTATCAGTTCAATGATGAAATGTCATGGTGAAAAAAACCCCCCAAAAAAAACATTAAAAGTTTCATTCAAATCATACTAAAATTCTGCGAAGGAAGTAAATAAATCAATGAAAACCACCCTCGTCGAGAAAAATATTGTTCTCAACTACGCTACTAACAAATTTGTTACACCCCGTGGATATTGGGGTAACAATATATTTTACAAACCTAAAAGTCAAATATAACAAAATTTAATAATTGTGATGATTCAACTATTTTGAAAGAACTTACCAGTCCACTTACAGCAGTGATCTAGATTCACCAATTTAAATATATATATATTTCAAGTTATGAACGGTCTAATTTTAACAAATTATTATTTTAATTTCTTAGTTTTAAAGTTAACAGATTTTATTTTGTTTGTTATATTTCTTTAAATTTAAACAAAAGTTTCCAGAAAAATTTAAATATGTTGGCCGACAGAAAAATATAAAATATTAATCTAGTTAAAATGAAAAAGAATATAATTTGGACGATTTCTAATTATGAAAAGGCCCGATAAATGTTAAAGTTAGGAAAATACTATTGCGTAATGTGTTATACAAATTTTCTGATTTAAATCAAAAGCTACAAATCAAGTTTATTAATATTGCCTTTCCTTCTTACTAAAACACTACAGAAATAATAAAATAATTTATAAAATGTGGTGTTTCTCTAATCAAAGATTTGCGGAATAGATTAAAATCCATCTCTACTTGCTTTTTATAATCTACGTCACACTGGGTTTCGTTTGAAGCGTTTATTAATTCGAATACATTTTAAAGTAAAGAAACAAAAAAGTTAGGAGAAACATTTTACGCAAATGCCTAGTACCTATGCAGAGAAGTTGAGAGGTAGTAAGCTTTAAAGTTTTTGCAACAAAAGCCGACACTACTTGCACACTGCTCAAATGGCGTATCTCAGAATGAATTCGACAAAGTCTAGTGTAAGGATTGTATGTTCAGATCACTGGATAATCAGCTGTCTTGTTATGTATATGAACTCTGTCCTTTAATCTAATAACTACTTTCTGCTTTTGATATTTTAGTAGCATGTTGTGAGATATTTTATTTTTAAAAGAGGATTATATTAAGTTTGTTGCATTAAAGGAAGTTCATTTCTGTGAACTTTACAACCATGAAAGTATTTTATACCGTAATAACATTCAATACACAGAGAAGCAAAAGGATAATGAGGCTCTTATTAGAAGCTAAGCATCCAATTGAACTTAATATCCCAGGAGAAATGAGACTATTATATTTGCCCCTGTTAGGACAGAGACGAAGTTCCTAATAAACGTACTGCTACTTGCATCTCATTTAGCTTATTTTTAACAGTTTATAATTTGTTCTCCTTAACAAGTATTTATAAACATGACGTTTATTTTAAGAATTACATTTTTCAACAAAGTCATACTGTGTCTGGAAATGATTATCTTGAGGGAGGTTTGTTTTTGTAACAAGTTTTCGTTCTAAAGTTTCAATCTAATGACATTTTATTTTATTCAGTAGTTTATGAGATAAAAATAATTGCAATGTTTGTTTCGCAGTGCAGACATGTAGCTATAAGTGTATAGATAGCATAATGTAGCATTTACTACTCATGTTTTACCTTTGTGGTATAATATTTCTTTTTATTTACTAAACGAACGAATATTTTTTTAAATTAACTGAAACAAAACTTTTTTAATTTTAGAAAATTTAGTTGTGTAAGAACTATTTAATAAGTAGAATAATGAGGTATTCAGAGCACTACCAAAACCAAACGTGAACAATCAATATATTAACTACAACTCTCTTATCACAGACAATCTTGGAATAAGCGCATAGCATAGCAAAATTAAATCTGAGCTAAAATTATCTAACCTTGAAAGAATAGGACACTTTACGCTTATTAACGTATACTAAATGAATAAAAGATTCTTTTAATTAAACATATTATTCTTATACAAAAAGCATTGTAGACAAAATAAGTGTAATATTCACAAATTACTATATTCATAATGTATGTAAACTTGACGATAATATTCATTTATATTTGAAACAATGACATAAATCGATAGTTTGAAATTATATACGTAAATATAAATATTTCATTATCCCGGTCCTTTTTTTCTTCCATTGGTGTATTTATGCTAAGGACGTAGGTACTTGGTGATATTCCATTTTAATAAATAAAACACTTTTATTTCTTTGTATAACCACAAATTTACTGAAACTTGCCGACCATGGTTTCGCTATTAAGTTACAGCATTGTCAAGGTATTTTACAAGAATGATTCTTGAAGAATGTCATTCTTGTAAAATACCTTGACAATGCTGTAACTAGTGAAAACCTCGTCGTCAAGTTTCAATAAATTTGTGGTCATACAAAGAAATAAAAGTGTTTTATTTATTTACATTGATGTTCTTATTAAAGCGTCAATTATTGTACATGTATCAATTAATTACTCTAAATTAATTAGTCTTTATTCTTTATTAGTATTATTATTTCAATATAATAATTATTAAAAAGTTACAAAAAATACCTTTAAGAATTAAAATCATCGATTTATTTCATTTAATTGACATTTAAGGTACATTCACAATTGTTGTTGCAGCATTTGTAAAAATTCAAATAAATTCATCTTCAAAATATGAAATAGAGAGACCTAACTACTTTGATGGAAAGTAGATGAGTTTTGACATAGTTACATATGATCGGAATCGCTAGTATCATATTTGAGCTGAGTGTTGTTTTTCCTCTACATTTTTAATGCTACGATATTTACAAACTTTTTTAACAATTAATTTGTAATCGTAAGATATTTCGTCAGTTAGGTGTAAATTCTACTTCGAAAAATTGAGTTTTGTTACAATTCAATTGGTAAATATTCAAAAATATTTGTGACTTATGACACCATAATTTAATTATTTATAGTAAATATTTTTAAATGTGATTTATAAATATTCTAAATATTTTTATGTTTAAAACGTGGGTGAATTTTTCAGAAACCAATATAGACTACTAATACTTCATGATTGTTGCTTTCAAACTGTGATGTAAAGTTTCAATAAAGTGTTACAACATAACCACCGCTGAAAGCCATGTGTATCTTCTCCAACAGTTGTGTGTAAACCAGGGAAGAGGAAACCTCTCTTTAAGTTTACTTATATTTTTCTGTTAAGATTATTTGGACATAATAAGTCTTAATATATATTTGAACAAATATTCTCTTTTATTAAATTAAACAGTAAAAAGAAACAGAAATTACAAATTCCTTTTCGTTCGAAGGTACAAAAAAAGTATCTTAATTTTTTTAATTTATGAAACTAGACCAACATATAAAAAAAAATAACATGTAAACTACTTTCAAACCATACAGATGCTACAAATAGCCAGATGATACTACTAAATATCATTCAACTGTTTTGTTTACTTATTTGCAGAAATTTCAGAAAAAGGAATTAAAATATCTAAATGTTCCCTACAAAAATTTAAAGCAGAGACATGAAGGTTTAGCATTTTGCTGTAAATAATCATGGCTCATTAAAATTATAAAACAGGATTTTAACATTTCCGGCTCTTTCCGGTTAGTACAGGCAGTCTTTATAAACTCTTAAGATAAAGTTAAAGCAAATATTTAACGACATTTAGGTGAATTTGTATACCTAATTGAGACAACTAAATTTAATGTAGACAAAATGTGGAATACGGTAAGTGCGGCATTTGTGTTTTGTAATGTAAACAAACTTATCAAATTTAACCTAAACCTGTTAACAATATATTTCATAGATTAATTGTATTTTAAAATTGGCGAACAATTTGTCACCTTTTCCTTTCTTTTGTTTTTTGTGATTTTAATTTTAGACATGTCAAACTCTAAAATCATACTGTTACCCATTTTACGTTTTTTTCATACGACACTTATTCCATAATGTATCATTTGAATTGCACAATCGGCTGAAACGGGTGTATGCCATATTCAAAAACCAATTCCTTAGCATAATAATCTTTTAGGCTTAATATGTAAAATAAATATTACCATGAGATATATCAATAAGAATTTGGTAAAGTACTTTTTCGTTTAATATAAAAGTTCTACGATTGGGCACCATTTATTTGGAAATTGATTTTAGAAAGTTTGTTTAAAACTACGATAATTCAGAATTAAAATCTCGTGAACAAAGAAATATACTATCACAGCTAAAATTAACAAATTATCCTGACCTAGAGTAGCCATTAGTTTGAATGAAAACAGCATATGTTGAAGCTGTTTAATAAGATTGTTTAAGTCTTTTCACATGAACTTGTCCACTTGTCATTCCTATCTATAGAGGATTACTAAAATATGTCTTATATGAATGTCAGACTTATTTAGGTATCATCTTGTGGTACTTCCCCCAACTCTAATTTGGTAATTAGAAGTTTAACATATTATTTTCACTCTTATCATTATTCATAGTTTAGCTTTATATCGTTCTATTTTATCTCACATCCATTGTCTCCACATCTTTTATAATTGACTAAATGTCCTGTATATTTCTTTCAAAATCATGAAACATTAGAATAGTTATCAGTTGACGTATAAAACTTGAATTTTAAGACCTAACTAGTCTTATCCCACTAAGAGTTAGGTAAAGTTTATAAAACTGCAATACAATTACAAAACTAAGTCTCGGTGATTACATGTTTTTATTTTTTACGATAATTATGGAACAAAAACCAAAAATTGTAAGGTAATTTATTTTTTAGTAGAATCATTCCCTTTTGAATTTGAATCCTATTTTTATTGAATAAATAGTGAAGCAGAAAATTTACCATAAAAATATAATTTATAATCAGTTCTTTTCACTGGAATTAGGTGTATTAAAAATTTAAAAAAACTACATTACATTTTCTATTACGTTCAGAAAGCGATAAAACCAATAAAACTCGAAGTAGCTGAACGCATTCGCACAGTAATTAATATTTGGATTAGATAGAATAAAACTCGAAAACAATATCTCACAAAAATTACGTTTAAATAATGAAAGGCGTTTCACAGAAGCCATCCACGGTGATCCTCTGTTTTAGTTTAAATATTGTAGCTCATGTATCACATAGTATTGTGACTTTATCGTTGAAACGCTTTTGATTAAGTAAACGTAATTTTTGGGATTTCTTGTGTTTGAGTTTTATTCAATGAAATATTATCTCAGAAGTCAATCCCAATATTTATTTATAATATTTGGATTGTCAATTTGTTATATTGCCTCAAAACATTACTGCATCAAATACGAACAACACATCAAATGTCAGTAGAGATTGGGACGGTATAGATCCAACATGGCGGCTGTACCACGTGACCCCCCCTCCCCACCCCCCCTCCCCACCCCCCTCCCCCTCCCCCACCCTCCCCCTCCCCCTTTGCCCCTCCCCCCTTTGCCCCATCCCCCTTTGCCCCTCCCCCTTTGCCCCTCCCCCTTTGCCCCTCCCCCCCCCCTTTGCCCCTCCCCCTTTGCCCCTCCCCTGTAGGCCCCTTCCTTTCCCCCATTGGTCCCCCCCACCCCCCACCCCTCCCCCAGCCCCTTCCCTGTAGGCCCCTCCCCTTTAGGCCCCTTCCCTTCCCCCATTGGTCCCCCACCTCCTCCCACCCTTCCACTCGCCCCTCCCCTTTAGGCCCCTTCCCTTCCCCCATTGGTCCCCCCCACCAGTGACGCATTGTTGTCGAGACACACACACACACACACACACACACACACACATGACGTCATACACACATGACGTCATACACTTAACTTTTTTAATACCGGTGGGATTCGAACCTGTGAAGTTAGGATTCGAAGGCGGACACGCTACCGACTGAGCTATCGTGCATAGTATTACAAGTCGGATATTTAACGCGGTATATAAGCCGCCATGTTGTAACCGCAATAATGTGTTATATATAATGTGTTAAGATAGTTAACCTAACCTATAAGTGTCCTACTTTTGCCCATCCACAGCCTATCAGCTGTTACAATAATGTGTTATATAATTATATAATGTGTTAAGATAGGTAACCTAAAGTTTCCCACTTTTGCCCATCCACAGCCAATCAGCTGTTACAATAATGTGTTATATATTTATATAATGTGTTAAGATAGTTAACCTAACCCCATAGTATTACAAGTCGGATAATTAACGCAGTATATAAGCCGCCATGTTGTAACCGAACGCCAGAACATTTCGTAGAAGTTCGGACACGAACCCCTTACCGTAAGACTTACCGAGTTTTTCGCGACCGCGAAAAACTCGCGTACGTCTTACGGTATGGGTTCTGAGTCGTACCTCTAGGTTACTCTGACAACAAATAGTAGTGTCCAAATTGTAATGTGCTTGTGTTAACCTAACCTATAAGTTTCTGCCTACCACAGCCTATCAGCTGTTACAATAATGTGTTATATATATAATGTGTTATATATAATGTGTTAAGATAGTTAACCTAACCTATAAGTGTCCTACTTTTACCCATCCACAGCCAATCAGCTGTTACAATAATGTGTTATATATATAATGTGTTATATATTTATATAATGTGTTATATAACGTGTTAAGATAGTTAACCTATTAGAGTTTCCTACTTTTGCCCACCACGACCTAGGTACATTTAATGTGTTAAACATAGTTTCCTCCGTTGTCTACCAGGGTGTAGCACATGTGTCTATGTATCGTGTTAAAATATTGTTAACCTAGACTTAATTCCTACTTCTGCCTAAACCTATGCTTACCACAGCCCACACGGGTGTTAGTCTGGCCACTATTTAACCGAACCGAAATTACCAACCGATTTACCAACCGATGTACCAACCAAAACCAGCCGATTTACCAACCAAAATATACTTTTACCAACCGATTTACCAACCGAAATATACTTTTAGCAACCGATCTACCAACCGAAATATACTTTTAGCAACCGATCTACCAATCGAAATATACTTTTAGCAACCCAAACATCCACCCGATATACCTGTTGGCGACCTATGCCCTATCCTAACCTATCCTAACCAGACCTAACCTAACCTAACCTATTCTAACCTATCCTAACCAGACCTAACCTAACCTAACCTATCCTAACCTAACCTAACCTCACCTAACATAATCTATCCTAACCTAACCTAACCTATCCTAACCTAACCTAACCTAACCTATCCTATCCTAACCTAACCTAACATAACCTAACCTATCCTAACCTATCCTAACCAGACCTAACCTAACCTAACCTATCCTAACCTAACCTAACCTAACCTATCCTATCCTATCCTAATCTAACCTAACAACCATTCTCCTAAAAACCTCGGCTACCATTCCAAGGTCAGGTGTGTTTGACAGACAGGTTCTGACTGGTCTAGCCGGATTGTACAACAGTGCGTAACAATGTTACTGCGCATGCGTACTACTCGCGATTAACTGTTTAAGAAAGGAGATTAGATGCAGATAGCTCAGTTTACGTTAGTAGCTGGAATAGTGAACGTGACCCCTTCCAAGATGTATAAGGTCTCCGAGCTCTTGGGTAGCAGGATTAAACCAACCAACGAACGATTTGGACTATGGCTTCTGGAAGAAAATCTGCACAACAACAACCTGGTAACAGATATTGGAAATATTAATTATTCGCAAGGAGAAGAGTTGTTGTCTGGAGTTAATATAAAACCACTAACTCCGCTTACAAAACCATTCTGCGACAACATAATGCTTGTTAAAATAACCGACAGTTCGGATTGCGAACAAGGGAAGAGCCTCGTAAAGAAGAATATCTGTGGAGTATTTAACAGTTATCTTCGTGGGAAATTTACGGACTTTGTTTCCGCAAGACATGGCGTAAAAGTAAAATTACCATTCCCTTTGAATGGAAAGAGACCTATGGCGAAACGTGTATGCAATATTATTGGAGCAGATGGGATGCAAGCCATTGCAAAGAAATTTAAAAATCCCATTGCAATCCCCTACAAGGTAGAGTTAGCGGATGTTGAGTTGGCTACTCTACAGGAAAAAATGCCCGAAATACTATTGGAGCTGCAAACCCACGACTTCTACCTTATGGATTTGGACATTACACAAGATTTTGTGGGGATCTTTAACAAGCGAGAGATGTGTGAGCATTTAGTACAGGACCATGACTTTCGTTACCAAGGCGGCCAGTACAAAGAAAACTACAATACAATTGTTAACAACGACAAGTCTGTTGGGATAGATTGCCTAACCTGGATTACTCCTACTGGTGCAAGAGTAAAAATCTACAACAAGTTTGTGTGCCAAATTACGAGTCCTGGCGTTAACAAACAAATTGGTAACCACATTGTGGATTTTGTCAACTGTCCAGACTCCAGATTAAGACAGACGTTTCTGTCCCCACTGGGTAAGGAGCATGGCATTACAAGATTGGAGGCTACGATCTACAACGGTAGCGGCGACCATCCTCTGGACAGCTGTGTAACGCTCCTGGAAGACAGCAAAATTTATTTCCAGGAAGCCCCGTTCTACTCTGTTGCCATCCCTAAAATGTGGACGAAATTAGCTGACAGTCTCCAGAACAGTTGCTGTGTAGTGTACAATAATCTTTTACAATATGCCTACTGGGGAAACAGTAACACGAGGAAGTTAACCGGGGTGCAACTTACTTTACCAAGCGACCAAGACCAGAGGAAAAAAATAATTAATTACGTACTCTCTGCATATAGTTTTAACTATTTGCCTGTAAATTACTTGGAGATAGTGGAAGATGTCGCTAATAGAGAGCATGTTAGTGTGGTACAAAAGTGCTACATTAAGAGTGGCGAGACATTCTTCTCGAAATCTAGTACTGCTTTCTCGGTGATTTGTAAAGATGTAAGCCTCGAGAACTGTGGGATGGTTCCAACGAGTAATATTATTCCACAGATTTTAAAGAAGAGAACGAATATTACAAACAGGCTACAACCCTACAATATAAAAGAAACAGAACCATTCTCTACCGTTTACCTACTGTCTGCGAAGAAACGAAAACTGGAACTGGAAGAAATTGACTTAAAACGGAGAAAATTGGAATACATGGAACATGCTGCTTCCTTAAAAGAGGAATACAAAGAAATGCAGGAGAAAGAGAAAATTATTAGAGAGACAAGAGAGCGGATGGGCTCATATTTTAACAAGACTTGGAAGAATTTAGATATACATGCAGACTACAAGGTTTCCGCATTTACCGTTAACACTAAAGCGAAATATGCCTTTGTTGGAATACTCGCAGAAAGAGATGGGAGTAAAAGTGTTTACTTCTTTAAAGGAAAGTACAAATCGTGGCTAATGGATGCCTACAACGACAAACAAAATTTAACAAAAGAGGGGTTTGTTTTAACCTCCAACAACGACCTGGACATTGTGCATTTAGCGACAGAAGAAACAATTTTTACATTTACGACGAATGGACTTACCAGTTTTAATAATCATTCTTTTCCGAAGATAGAGCATTTTAAGCCACTAACAGATGCTTGGAAAAAACCAGAAGATTTCCCCTACAACCAGGACGAAGTGGAGCAAGTATCCACCCTTGGCATGCAAGACATAAAAGGCAAAGTTATTCCAAGAAAGTGTCGTCGGCTGGAAGAGCTGGAAGAAGGGACAGAATTAGTAGTGTGTGGAATCAAACAAATTGATTACAGGCATAAGATCCGTTATATTTTGCAGTTCCAAAATCTAGATGAATTGTATATTTCGAATTATTGGTTAGAAAGAGAAATAAAAGTGCTAAATGTAGATTTAAACTATAAATTTAATGTTAAATTGGACAAGATAAAAACCACTGCAATTAAGCACAAAGAAAGAGTTGTTTTCTGTGCTTGTAATTAAAAATAAATAAATAAATAAATGTTTTAAAATAATATTCTTTGTAATTTGTTACCTCCATTCCACCAAAACTCTTTTTAGTAGAGAGATAGATATTTGATGTGACCTTGGAATTGTAGCCGAAAACGACACGACCCCCAACCCCCATTTATCCTTTTTAAATATATAACGTCGTAACGTTTGTTAGGGACCGATTTACCAAACCGTAGATAAAATTACCAAGATTTGGTTGGTAAATTGGTTGCAAAACGTATATTTTGGTTGGTAAATCGGTTGGTATTGGTTAGGTTAGGTTAGGTTAGGTCTGGTTAGGATAGGTTAGGCTAGGTTAGGTTAGGTTAGGTCTGGTTAGGATAGGTTAGGATAGGTTAGGTTATGTTAGGTTAGGTTAGGATAGGATAGGTTAGGTTAGGTTAGGTTAGGATAGGTTAGGTGAGGTTAGGATAGGTTATGTTAGGTGAGGTTAGGTTAGGTTAGGATAGGTTAGGTTAGGTTAGGTTAGGTTTTTAGGAGAATGGTTGTTAGGTTAGGTTAGGATAGGTTAGGTTAGGTTAGGTTAGGTTAGGTTAGGTTATGTTAGGTTAGGTTAGGTTAGGATAGGTTAGGTTATGTTAGGTGAGGTTAGGTTAGGTTAGGATAGGTTAGGTTAGGTTAGGTTTTTAGGAGAATGGTTGTTAGGTTAGGTTAGGATAGGATAGGATAGGTTAGGTTAGGTTAGGTTAGGTTAGGTTAGGATAGGTTATGTTAGGTTAGGTTAGGTTAGGTTAGGATAGGTTAGGTTAGGTTAGGTTAGGTTAGGTTAGGATAGGTTATGTTAGGTTAGGTTAGGTTAGGTTAGGATAGGTTAGGTTAGGTTAGGTTAGGTTTTTAGGAGAATGGTTGCCACACGCCTACCAACCTCCACCCCATCCCTACCATCTCCCGGGCGTGTGGCAGCCATTCTCCTAAAAACCTAACCTAACCTAACCTAACCTATCCTAACCTAACCTAACCTAACCTAACATAACCTATCCTAACCTAACCTAACCTAACCTAACCTAACCTATCCTAACCTAACCTAACCTAACCTAACATAACCTATCCTAACCTTCCAATAATAACATGAATACCATGAAATCCTGTTGATATAAAAAATGTTGAACCATAAATTGAATCTGCAATAGTAAATGGAGCTTCAAAATATTCATATCCTTGAAGAATAGAAAAATAAACACCTAAAATAATTGTAAAAAATAATCCTTGTAATGATTTATTATAATTTCTTTCTATTAATCTATGATGGGCTCATGTAATTGAAATACCTGATGTTAATAAAATTATAGTATTTAAAAGTGGAATTTGCATGGGGTCAAAAGTAATAATTCCTTTAGGGGGTCATATTATTCCAATATCTGTAGAAGGAGATAATCTTCTATGAAAGAATCTTCAAAAACCACTGCAATTAAGCACAAAGAAAGAGTTGTTTTCTGTGCTTGTAATTAAAAATAAATAAATAAATAAATGTTTTAAAATAATATTCTTTGTAATTTGTTACCTCCATTCCACCAAAACTCTTTTTAGTAGAGAGATAGATATTTGATGTGACCTTGGAATTGTAGCCGAAAACGACACGACCCCCAACCCCCATTTATCCTTTTTAAATATATAACGTCGTAACGTTTGTTAGGGACCGATTTACCAAACCGTAGATAAAATTACCAAGATTTGGTTGGTAAATTGGTTGCAAAACGTATATTTTGGTTGGTAAATCGGTTGGTATTGGTTAGGTTAGGTTAGGTTAGGTCTGGTTAGGATAGGTTAGGCTAGGTTAGGTTAGGTTAGGTCTGGTTAGGATAGGTTAGGATAGGTTAGGTTATGTTAGGTTAGGTTAGGATAGGATAGGTTAGGTTAGGTTAGGTTAGGATAGGTTAGGTGAGGTTAGGATAGGTTATGTTAGGTGAGGTTAGGTTAGGTTAGGATAGGTTAGGTTAGGTTAGGTTAGGTTTTTAGGAGAATGGTTGTTAGGTTAGGTTAGGATAGGTTAGGTTAGGTTAGGTTAGGTTAGGTTAGGTTATGTTAGGTTAGGTTAGGTTAGGTTAGGATAGGTTAGGTTATGTTAGGTGAGGTTAGGTTAGGTTAGGATAGGTTAGGTTAGGTTAGGTTTTTAGGAGAATGGTTGTTAGGTTAGGTTAGGATAGGATAGGATAGGTTAGGTTAGGTTAGGTTAGGTTAGGTTAGGATAGGTTATGTTAGGTTAGGTTAGGTTAGGTTAGGATAGGTTAGGTTAGGTTAGGTTAGGTTAGGTTAGGATAGGTTATGTTAGGTTAGGTTAGGTTAGGTTAGGATAGGTTAGGTTAGGTTAGGTTAGGTTTTTAGGAGAATGGTTGCCACACGCCTACCAACCTCCACCCCATCCCTACCATCTCCCGGGCGTGTGGCAGCCATTCTCCTAAAAACCTAACCTAACCTAACCTAACCTATCCTAACCTAACCTAACCTAACCTAACATAACCTATCCTAACCTAACCTAACCTAACCTAACCTAACCTATCCTAAACTAACCTAACCTAACCTAACATAACCTATCCTAACCTAACCTAACCTAACCTAACCTAACCTATCCTATCCTATCCTAACCTAACCTAACAACCATTCTCCTAAAAACCTAACCTAACCTAACCTATCCTAACCTAACCTAACCTCACCTAACATAACCTAACCTATCCTAACCTAACCTAACCTAACCTAACATAACCTAACCTAACCTAACCTAACCTAACCTAACCTAACCTATCCTAACCTAACCTAACAACCATTCTCCTAAAAACCTAACCTAACCTAACCTAACCTATCCTAACCTAACCTAACCTCACCTAACATAACCTATCCTAACCTCACCTAACCTATCCTAACCTAACCTAACCTAACCTATCCTATCCTAACCTAACCTAACATAACCTAACCTATCCTAACCTATCCTAACCAGACCTAACCTAACCTAACCTAGCCTAACCTATCCTAACCAGACCTAACCTAACCTAACCTAACCAATACCAACCGATTTACCAACCAAAATATACGTTTTGCAACCAATTTACCAACCAAATCTTTTGGTAATTTTATCTACGGTTTGGTAAATCGGTCCCTAACAAACGTTACGACGTTATATATTTAAAAAGGATAAATGGGGGTTGGGGGTCGTGTCGTTTTCGGCTACAATTCCAAGGTCACATCAAATATCTATCTCTCTACTAAAAAGAGTTTTGGTGGAATGGAGGTAACAAATTACAAAGAATATTATTTTAAAACATTTATTTATTTATTTATTTTTAATTACAAGCACAGAAAACAACTCTTTCTTTGTGCTTAATTGCAGTGGTTTTTATCTTGTCCAATTTAACATTAAATTTATAGTTTAAATCTACATTTAGCACTTTTATTTCTCTTTCTAACCAATAATTCGAAATATACAATTCATCTAGATTTTGGAACTGCAAAATATAACGGATCTTATGCCTGTAATCAATTTGTTTGATTCCACACACTACTAATTCTGTCCCTTCTTCCAGCTCTTCCAGCCGACGACACTTTCTTGGAATAACTTTGCCTTTTATGTCTTGCATGCCAAGGGTGGATACTTGCTCCACTTCGTCCTGGTTGTAGGGGAAATCTTCTGGTTTTTTCCAAGCATCTGTTAGTGGCTTAAAATGCTCTATCTTCGGAAAAGAATGATTATTAAAACTGGTAAGTCCATTCGTCGTAAATGTAAAAATTGTTTCTTCTGTCGCTAAATGCACAATGTCCAGGTCGTTGTTGGAGGTTAAAACAAACCCCTCTTTTGTTAAATTTTGTTTGTCGTTGTAGGCATCCATTAGCCACGATTTGTACTTTCCTTTAAAGAAGTAAACACTTTTACTCCCATCTCTTTCTGCGAGTATTCCAACAAAGGCATATTTCGCTTTAGTGTTAACGGTAAATGCGGAAACCTTGTAGTCTGCATGTATATCTAAATTCTTCCAAGTCTTGTTAAAATATGAGCCCATCCGCTCTCTTGTCTCTCTAATAATTTTCTCTTTCTCCTGCATTTCTTTGTATTCCTCTTTTAAGGAAGCAGCATGTTCCATGTATTCCAATTTTCTCCGTTTTAAGTCAATTTCTTCCAGTTCCAGTTTTCGTTTCTTCGCAGACAGTAGGTAAACGGTAGAGAATGGTTCTGTTTCCTTTATATTGTAGGGTTGTAGCCTGTTTGTAATATTCGTTCTCTTCTTTAAAATCTGTGGAATAATATTACTCGTTGGAACCATCCCACAGTTCTCGAGGCTTACATCTTTACAAATCACCGAGAAAGCAGTACTAGATTTCGAGAAGAATGTCTCGCCACTCTTAATGTAGCACTTTTGTACCACACTAACATGCTCTCTATTAGCGACATCTTCCACTATCTCCAAGTAATTTACAGGCAAATAGTTAAAACTATATGCAGAGAGTACGTAATTAATTATTTTTTTCCTCTGGTCTTGGTCGCTTGGTAAAGTAAGTTGCACCCCGGTTAACTTCCTCGTGTTACTGTTTCCCCAGTAGGCATATTGTAAAAGATTATTGTACACTACACAGCAACTGTTCTGGAGACTGTCAGCTAATTTCGTCCACATTTTAGGGATGGCAACAGAGTAGAACGGGGCTTCCTGGAAATAAATTTTGCTGTCTTCCAGGAGCGTTACACAGCTGTCCAGAGGATGGTCGCCGCTACCGTTGTAGATCGTAGCCTCCAATCTTGTAATGCCATGCTCCTTACCCAGTGGGGACAGAAACGTCTGTCTTAATCTGGAGTCTGGACAGTTGACAAAATCCACAATGTGGTTACCAATTTGTTTGTTAACGCCAGGACTCGTAATTTGGCACACAAACTTGTTGTAGATTTTTACTCTTGCACCAGTAGGAGTAATCCAGGTTAGGCAATCTATCCCAACAGACTTGTCGTTGTTAACAATTGTATTGTAGTTTTCTTTGTACTGGCCGCCTTGGTAACGAAAGTCATGGTCCTGTACTAAATGCTCACACATCTCTCGCTTGTTAAAGATCCCCACAAAATCTTGTGTAATGTCCAAATCCATAAGGTAGAAGTCGTGGGTTTGCAGCTCCAATAGTATTTCGGGCATTTTTTCCTGTAGAGTAGCCAACTCAACATCCGCTAACTCTACCTTGTAGGGGATTGCAATGGGATTTTTAAATTTCTTTGCAATGGCTTGCATCCCATCTGCTCCAATAATATTGCATACACGTTTCGCCATAGGTCTCTTTCCATTCAAAGGGAATGGTAATTTTACTTTTACGCCATGTCTTGCGGAAACAAAGTCCGTAAATTTCCCACGAAGATAACTGTTAAATACTCCACAGATATTCTTCTTTACGAGGCTCTTCCCTTGTTCGCAATCCGAACTGTCGGTTATTTTAACAAGCATTATGTTGTCGCAGAATGGTTTTGTAAGCGGAGTTAGTGGTTTTATATTAACTCCAGACAACAACTCTTCTCCTTGCGAATAATTAATATTTCCAATATCTGTTACCAGGTTGTTGTTGTGCAGATTTTCTTCCAGAAGCCATAGTCCAAATCGTTCGTTGGTTGGTTTAATCCTGCTACCCAAGAGCTCGGAGACCTTATACATCTTGGAAGGGGTCACGTTCACTATTCCAGCTACTAACGTAAACTGAGCTATCTGCATCTAATCTCCTTTCTTAAACAGTTAATCGCGAGTAGTACGCATGCGCAGTAACATTGTTACGCACTGTTGTACAATCCGGCTAGACCAGTCAGAACCTGTCTGTCAAACACACCTGACCTTGGAATGGTAGCCGAGGTTTTTAGGAGAATGGTTGTTAGGTTAGATTAGGATAGGATAGGTTAGGTTAGGTTAGGTTAGGATAGGTTAGGTTAGGTTAGGTCTGGTTAGGATAGGTTAGGATAGGTTAGGTTATGTTAGGTTAGGTTAGGATAGGATAGGTTAGGTTAGGTTAGGTTAGGATAGGTTAGGTTAGGTTAGGATAGATTATGTTAGGTGAGGTTAGGTTAGGTTAGGATAGGTTAGGTTAGGTTAGGTCTGGTTAGGATAGGTTAGAATAGGTTAGGTTAGGTTAGGTCTGGTTAGGATAGGTTAGGATAGGGCATAGGTCGCCAACAGGTATATCGGGTGGATGTTTGGGTTGCTAAAAGTATATTTCGATTGGTAGATCGGTTGCTAAAAGTATATTTCGGTTGGTAGATCGGTTGCTAAAAGTATATTTCGGTTGGTAAATCGGTTGGTAAAAGTATATTTTGGTTGGTAAATCGGCTGGTTTTGGTTGGTACATCGGTTGGTAAATCGGTTGGTAATTTCGGTTCGGTTAAATAGTGGCCAGACTAACACCCGTGTGGGCTGTGGTAAGCATAGGTTTAGGCAGAAGTAGGAATTAAGTCTAGGTTAACAATATTTTAACACGATACATAGACACATGTGCTACACCCTGGTAGACAACGGAGGAAACTATGTTTAACACATTAAATGTACCTAGGTCGTGGTGGGCAAAAGTAGGAAACTCTAATAGGTTAACTATCTTAACACGTTATATAACACATTATATATATAACACATTATTGTAACAGCTGATTGGCTGTGGATGGGTAAAAGTAGGACACTTATAGGTTAGGTTAACTATCTTAACACATTATATATAACACATTATATATATAACACATTATTGTAACAGCTGATAGGCTGTGGTAGGCAGAAACTTATAGGTTAGGTTAACACAAGCACATTACAATTTGGACACTACTATTTGTTGTCAGAGTAACCTAGAGGTACGACTCAGAACCCATACCGTAAGACGTACGCGAGTTTTTCGCGGTCGCGAAAAACTCGGTAAGTCTTACGGTAAGGGGTTCGTGTCCGAACTTCTACGAAATGTTCTGGCGTTCGGTTACAACATGGCGGCTTATATACTGCGTTAATTATCCGACTTGTAATACTATGGGGTTAGGTTAACTATCTTAACACATTATATAAATATATAACACATTATTGTAACAGCTGATTGGCTGTGGATGGGCAAAAGTGGGAAACTTTAGGTTACCTATCTTAACACATTATATAATTATATAACACATTATTGTAACAGCTGATAGGCTGTGGATGGGCAAAAGTAGGACACTTATAGGTTAGGTTAACTATCTTAACACATTATATAATTATATAACACATTATTGTAACAGCTGATAGGCTGTGGATGGGAAAAAGTAGGACACTTATAGGTTAGGTTAACTATCTTAACACATTATATATAACACATTATTGCGGTTACAACATGGCGGCTTATATACCGCGTTAAATATCCGACTTGTAATACTATGCACGATAGCTCAGTCGGTAGCGTGTCCGCCTTCGAATCCTAACTTCACAGGTTCGAATCCCACCGGTATTAAAAAAGTTAAGTGTATGACGTCATGTGTGTATGACGTCATGTGTGTGTGTGTGTGTGTGTGTGTCTCGACAACAATGCGTCACTGGTGGGGGGGACCAATGGGGGAAGGGAAGGGGCCTAAAGGGGAGGGGCGAGTGGAAGGGTGGGAGGAGGTGGGGGACCAATGGGGGAAGGGAAGGGGCCTAAAGGGGAGGGGCCTACAGGGAAGGGGCTGGGGGAGGGGTGGGGGTGGGGGGGGACCAATGGGGGAAGGGAAGGGGCCTACAGGGGAGGGGCAAAGGGGGAGGGGCAAAGGGGGGGAGGGGCAAAGGGGGAGGGGCAAAGGGGGGAGGGGCAAAGGGGGGAGGGGCAAAGGGGGAGGGGGAGGGGGGGGAGGGGGTGGGGAGGGGGGGTCACGTGGTACAGCCGCCATGTTGGATCTATACCGTCCCAATCTCTACTAATGTCCCATTAGTTTTGTTAGGTTACATTTTTTTGATTGTAAATAATTCTCGAGATTAAAATTAATATAAGAAGAAAAATTTTGATAAGAATAATTTAATATTCTGATATTGTATTTTGCTTTTATTATAAATTCATTTAATTGAATAATTTTTTTCATGTGTTAAAACGATTAAAAATGAACAATTATTACAATAAATTAGGTTAGTAATATTAACAAATGAGATGCCAAATATTTGGAGGGAATGAGTATAACATTTTTAATAAGTAAAAACAAAATATGAAAAAGGCGATTGGACATTCGATTTTTAATCTAAGCAATTTTAGACAATTTATTTATTGTTAAAATATAAATATATGTTACAAATATAAATAAGCAATTATTAAAATGAACATGGGGTCCACTTAAACATAAAGGTGTATATTATCAATATTGTCGTTTTATGAGGCTACAACCTTCCAGGTCTTTTTTGTTTTCTTTTGAGTTATTTATTATTGCTTTTATTTCAATAATACCTATAAGATTAGTTCTTTCAATATATAATTTTAATCACTATATATGTGTAATCATAAATATTAATTCTAGAATTTATTATGCTCAGGAAGGATTGGAAAGGGGCGTCTAATTTAGGAATTGATGAAAGCTACCGACGTTAATGTACACAATTCAAACTGCACACTTTCAGTCCGAGTGATTTAAAATATAATAGTAAGAAAAATATAGCAGATTTTTAAGATTACACCATATTTTTAAATCATAACTAAAACGCTCTACTTGTAGACGACTATAATCACATTTTAGTCACTATGCTGATATTTGGTAATGTGTGTATTAAATGAAAGCTCTGAGGCCTGATTCTAAACTTTATATTTTTTTAAAAAACATAACTTAACTAAATACTACCCTTACACCGAATACGGGGACATAGACTTTCTGTTAAATTTCAAATATTGAACTGGGTGTGTTATATATAATTTATTTTATAAATGAAATATGATTATATTTATTTTAGCAACTACGGACACTTGAGTTTTTAACTACATTTCTATAATTTTACTTTTATTTTTAGTATATTACACGGGTTTATTCTACTAACAGATCAATCCACGTAGTGAAACCTTGATCTAACACAAATATTTTTATTTTCCTAATTTTATATCACTGTAATTAATCCTTCAATCTCATTTTCTCTTTGAATTATCTCTACAAGTTATTCCAGACGAGATCAAATTATTATGTAAGATCGATTTTTAAGAGTGAATATTACCAATAATTTGTTTATCTGTTGTCACATAATTTAAAACATGAGTTAACATATGGATAAAGAGATAGATTGATCTTTATTTAATAGAAAAAATAAATCTATACTACTTACTCCCATCCAAAATGAAATAACAATATACACAAAATTAAACTAAATTTACATAAAAAAGTTAGACATCCATCCTAAACGAATTATGGAATGTGCATCCCCTCACTTCATTTTTTTCTTCTAAAAAATTAATATCAGTCATGCAGTGGATAAGTAATAAACATATAAAGTAAATCAGTTTTTCCTAATTCAACTGTGTACGTAATTCACAATTACATGTTTTTTATTTGTAAATTTTCAATAATTAAGAATGAAAAATACAATACTAACAGTTATTACATTTTATTGTATTGCAAATGAAAAAAACTTTCATTTATTTTTAGAACTAGTGAAATATTTATTAATTGTTATTGAACATGATGCTTCAAGATTTTTCTGATATTCCATAGTAACTTATAATTGTGGGAACTTAAATAAAAAAATAAGAAATGAGCAATGTTTCATGATAAACTATTTGACTTGATCTCGAACACGCGACGTTTCAGTGATTAAACAGAATATTCCTTTATATTAAAGAATTTACTGTATTAAAAAAAAAATTAAACAAATTCATTTATTTATTTGTTGTCCTTTAATCTTTACTTTATATCTTACCTGAAGTATTACAGGCGTAGAAGGACACTTGTAGATAATATGAAAAGATCTCGAGGGCGTTGTAAGGTGTATAGGTTAATCAGTAACCACTCTTGAGGGACAGATTAGTGGGACAGTTTACAAATTAATGTGATAGTCGTTGTATTGGATCAATAGCCATGGGCTACAAGATGTTAATCTTTTCTATAATTAACACTTCAAGTACCTAAACACATGCAATAATTAAAAAGAAGACACCACTTGGGTGTTGTTAGATTTAACGATTAACCAATAAATGGTCATTAGGGCCAGTTTCGTGGGATTGTTTCGAACATACCCTCCCTGTTGATTATTGTAATCGAATACTAGTCTCCTGATACATTCGATAGATAAATATATCTAAAGGGACCGGGCTTAATTGTTTTTAATAAAGATATTTTTAAGTTTTAAAAGCCTACTAATTAATTTTAATAAATAATATTGTGTTTAATATATTTTGAACATGCTAAATGTACCTATATTAAGAATAATTAGAATGACTTTATCCTTAGTGAAAAAGGAAAAGTGAGATTTTGACCCTTTGAAAAATAAAATTTTTTGTTTTACGACCCTAAAATTAGTAAAATATTTTTATTTTATATCTTGTTTGTACGGGGGTAGAGAGGGAGAGAGATACAACGATAAACTTCGAACAAGCCATATAATCTAAGTGAAACTATGTAGAAAATATAACAATGTCCCACCCTTGTTGATGGCTTCATCAGACCAATGAATTTCACATGAAATACACATAACACAAACGAAGACAAAAATTTAATTGAACATAATTTAGTATTACACAAGACTAAACACTACAAGCTCTCAAGGATCTTAATCGATATTAAGGTACTCAAGGGTTGAAAGGTTATTTTGCTAATAGACTAACCATTTGGATTCTTATCACGAATTAACGATAAGTCAAATAAGAGATTCCCATTAAGATTCCCTTAAGAGATGATCATTAAGATTTTTCATTAAAAATAACATTTCAATTTGTTAAATTTGGTTATGTGTATATTTCTAGTTCATAAAGCGTGTTTAACAATACACCCTTACCCGATAGGTGTAGAATTTCTAGTTTGGTTTTTACGTCGTTTTAAGTGGAAGACGCCTGGTATTCTGCGTAGCATGGAGGTCTTCACAATGGCAGGCAAACGTGTAAATATGTCCTTGAAAGTGCTTTTTGAATGATCAGCCAGTTTGTTCTAGTTATGCGCATTCACACATTCTTTAGGTTAGTTGTACATTACGTTTGTTTCCACTCTTGGTATTATGGTGTCGAATAAGGTTCTAAATGCTAATAATAGGCTAAATGCACAGTTTGGAAGCCCTGTGCTTTAAACAAATTTTTAATCCGTAGGAATGTGCGTCTACTTACTTGTAGTTAATAGATTGTAAATTTTCTTTTATGCCAGGATTTTTTTATCGTTATGGTGTTTTATATAAATTTTATCTGTTTTGTAACTATTAGTTTCGTTAATAGCCTTACGACAAGACATTTTTCATCCCGATTTTTATCCGTCATCGGATCTTTTATCATACGAGACAACATCGAGTTAAACCGTGTCATTTTCCGGTGTTGGGGATGATTAGCGTTAACTGGTATGACAATATCAGTTTATGTAAGTTTACGATATATTTTAAAACTTTGCTTATTGTCTGTGTTAAAACTGATGAGTACCAAATACTTCTGATAGATTTCAAGTGTGAATTAGAAGTTTGAATAATTTGATTGAGGTATATTTTTAATAAAATTATTTTACTGCTGTTTCCTTTATTAAGTGTAGAGATGTCTTCCACGAATGTATACGAATTGATACGAGTATACTAGATGGATATCTATTACGGAAATTTAATATTTACTGGATTTCAATGTGGTTTAGGAAAATTATGTATCATAACGATGATTCTAGATGTATACTTTGCAGGAAATAATTATTTCTTTACGAAAATAACTAATACTGAAAATTACGCTTGTGATATGAATTGTCCCCTATTTTGTTAATTTGTTCTACTTAAATTTTCTTTAAGAATGATGATAGCTTCGTGTACATGTGCTTTGTCTACAGTTTAGAGTTATAAGAAAAGTATATCTTTGATCCTGTTAATAAAGTTATTTTTTAAGCTCTTTGCTTATGTTAGGAAATAATATTAATATTAAGAAAGGTGGTTTGATTATTATAATGTAGCTTTTTTATTATCGGTATTTATTTTTGTTATTTTATGGCAGATGTAAATTATTTTTGGAATATGTAAATTGAGAGTTTTTGGTTTATTAATCTTATTTATTCTTCTGAATGAAGACGGAAATCTTAGACTCATGCTTTTTTTTTTTTTTTTTTTTTTTTTTTTTTTTTTTTTTTTTTTTTTCACTTTATCTATTTATTGTTCAATTTGTCTTGAATTACCTTTTGATAAATGGATTGCATAATCAGTATTAACGAAACTGGTGAGCTACGTTACAGTGGAACTATTTTGGTATTTTTTGTATTGTTTTTTTTGCTAATATTTTTTTAAGAAGAAGAACGATAGTGATATATTATCAAATTAAAAACCATATTACATATTGGGTGATAACAAAACGGTACTTTTACTTTTAAAATCTAATTACCTTTGTTTGTTAAATATTTGTATTTCCTTTAACTCTTTGCTTAGTAGAGTTATTCCTTGATCGTAAAAAGTTGTGTTTGTTTTGTTAGTTAAACGAGTTTGAGTTATCAACTCTAATTCGACAATATACTACCAGTTTACTCACGTTTATATTAGTTTTGAATTAATTATTTAGTTTGTCGTATTTACGTTTCTAACTTTGTCTACTTTCAAGAATACTTGGTTTATCGGTTAGGAAAATAAAAGTGTACTTTATTCCGATTTTTTTTAAATATTTTATTTATTATTATTTTTTAATGAACTTTTTTATACCGTTCTTTTTAATGTATCAATCACGAGTGAACAAACGTAACCACGTAACCACGATGGTTCCGCTATGATTTTAGTCATTTAAGAGGGTGTTGAGTTGTTTTTTTCTTTTTAGGTTTACGTTTACATATTTTGTTGTAACATTATGGTTTAAACACATTTTGTTAAAGTTGATGTCCCGTGATATGAATTACATTTTAATTAAGTTATTTCACTTTGTTGTTGGCTGGTTCGTTACATCCATCGTTATTTGGATAACCTCATAAAGCATCTTTTTCAATAGTGTTTGACTCACACCCTTTAAAAGGTTTTATTACTAAAAAAGAAATAATTATAACAATTGATCCAAAGAATTACCACTTGTTACATGCAGAATTTATTGAATTTTATATGGTGTTAAATAGATTTTAAAACTGTTTTTTTTTAATACAAAGTGTAGAATATATATTTCCTTTTAGTTGAAAATATTTTATTAAATTTTCAGCTATCCCCACGTAAAAGTTGAATGTTTTAGTAATTTCTTGGACCGTTGTTTACTGAAGTAAATGAAAGTGTTTCGTTACTATAGCAACAGTCCTACAACACACGCTCTTGCCATTTCAACTTAAATAGGCCTTCAGCATAATATATGAATTTGTTAATAAATGATTTTCGATTACACTCGATCAATATTTAAGAGTCTATTTTTTGCCGATTTTGCTTATCTCAAGTATCTACCTAAAACTGAAGTCGCTGAAAAAGTTAAGAATTGTTTAATTACAGTTTCAAGTTCGTGGTCAGTACACTTAGATTCACAGCCAAATAAAAGGGTACGATTAGTTCTGCAGTTAGTTGTATGCCGACTCTACAAGCTGCATTGCTTTCAAGAACTTTTAGAAGTTACTCAAATATATATAAAAATAACTTTAAATTTGAACAAAAAGGTACAAATTACCTTATTTTAACTATCAAAGAAAATTATTCGTGCTTAACAAAAATATCCTGATTATTTATAGTACTATAAAACTATTTGAAAACAAACTTTGAGGAACCTATTGCTTTGGTTCATCTCAAAGGGGGAGAGAGAGAGAGAGAGAGAGAGAGAGAGAGAGAGAGAGAGAGAGAGAGAGAGAGAGAGAGAGAGAGAGAGAGAGAGAGAGAGAGAGAGAGAGAGAGAGAGAGAGAGAGAGAGAGAGAGAGAGAGAGAGAGAGAGAGAGAGAGAGAGAGAGAGAGAGAGAGAGAGAGAGAGAGAGAGAGAGAGAGAGAGAGAGAGAGAGAGAGAGAGAGAGAGAGAGAGAGAGAGAGAGAGAGAGAGAGGACCTATTTAGGACTTATGTTGCTAATTTCTTAAAAGGGTATCAAATAGTTTATTTGTCAGGATCTCAAAGTTTTGTGCATGTTTCGTATCAAACTTCATTGTGGCCATATACGAAAGATTATCATTGTTTATATATATATATATATATATATATATATATATATATATATACAGTATATGTGTGTGTGTGTGT